>JAUBOC010000149.1:9542700-9572621 GCA_032275365.1 Anablepsoides cearensis | reverse complement strand
AGGCCTCTCTCATCTTTTTAAGTGGGAGAACTTGCACAATTGGTGACTGACTAAATACTTATTTTCCCCACTGTAAAGTAGCCACGCATCCTTTGCTTTTCTGTGCAAACTACTATAATATTATTACAGTTTGGTTGTTGGTAACTTTCTCTTTGCTGTAAGTTTTTCAGGACAGCAAAAACTCCAACATCCATCATTACTGTAAGAAATAAAGCTTCTGGAAAGTTCTCACAGATACAGAACAGAAAAAAATCCTAAGCAACAAGAGTAACCCTCAAATTAGGTCTGGCTCTAGAAAACCTGCACACACACACATGCACGCAAAGACTAAACCATTAATCCTGTTAGCTCTTCTTACTAGAGCTCATAGCAACAAACAGGCACAACCCACATGAGCATATGCTGATTTAGACATGCACAAGCATCTCTCCACCTCACAAACACTCAGTGTTCTTGTCAAACACACCCACTACTGGACAGCAGTAAAACCATCTTGACAATGTGACTCTACTCAGTGGTTCTCCTGCACAAGTGCAATAAAATAAATGCGAAAAAAAAGAGGCACTGACCGTGACCAGGGCTGAGAGCCATGTTGCCAGAATTCAAGGCTTCATCAAAACGGGCAAATATCGTCTGCAACCTGGAAGAGAAAAAGAAGGTTAGAGGAAAACACAAACACACATAGAAGAACAAATCACTGAGAAAAAGCAGTCAGTAAAAAAAAACGAGACTGAACTGTCAGTCACACAGTCGATGTTGACCTAAAAACAAACGAGACGATGTGAATATCAAGCGGGAACAGCCTCAGCTGCAACATGTGGCTCACCGGGCGTCTCGATAGGTGGGTGTGTCTGTTATGGCAGTCACACTTATGAAGCACCAGCAACATGACAAGAGTCCTTTAAATACACTCCTAAACATTAAACACACACAATCACAAGCTAGATGTGCTCCTGGATGTGAAACAAAGGTAAGACTCTCCAGAAACATATAAAGTCAGGCTAAAATAATAACTTAATGCATATGAAAGACTCAAACATCAACAGCTGTAAATAAAAAAGGTCACATGTCTAATAACATCCATTATGGAGTCTTTTCCACAGGATTGAAAGTGAGCACAGAAGAATTAGCACCCAGTCCTCTACCTGTCTTCTTTTCTTGTATTTTGGTGTTTGGTTGCCGGTCCTCAATCACCAGACAGCTAAGCAGCTCCTGATAAATGATGATTAACGGTGCGACTGGCTCCTTAGCCGTGCCGTGCTTTCAAGTGGTTTCCTTCCCTTCACGAGCATGTTATTTGTCTCGTGAAGAAATACCCTGGCGTTTAGTCTTCGGCTGTGATTTGTTTCTGTATTTCCCAGTGGACTGATTAGTAGGTTGCTGTGTTGCTCCGCAACGTTGCATTCCCCCCCCCAATGCCAGTGACACACTCTGGTCCTCAGCTCTTTGTATCCAACATGGTGCAGTGGCTCTGACGGGGAGGGAGGGAGCGAAGAAGATGAGAAGAGGTGGGGAGGACGTAAGGGAGAGGGAGGGGGGGGGGTGCCAAACACAGAGCGACTGAAGCATGCCACAGACATGCGACAAAACACCGCCTACTGGCGCACAAATACGCTTTCCTTAGAACACCCCCTGAGACAGCGTTAATGTAAAACAGAGATAAACTCAGATGAGGGGATTGTGCATCTGTGTGACACAGACTCATGTGAGCCAGTTTGTTCGACAGGCAGCAAAGAGATTCAGTTACCCTTTACATAACCTCCCCATAGTCAGACACACACATATACCCGTGAGAGGGGGAGGGGCTGTGTGGCCAGCAGCAGACAGAACAACGCTCCTCCTCTCTCCTTCACCCACCTTCCCTTCTCACCCCATTTGCCTGAAGCCCCTCCTCCTTCATATTACCCCATTCGAATGCAAAGACAGGGACTTTATTGGTCACTAGAAGTCCAGTTTATAAAAAAATGCTTGGTTAATTTCAGGTTATGATAACAGACCTGCAGTTAGTATAGGACAGCCTGAGCCTGTTTAAAGCTGATGCACCTTTGAGCCAGCAGCTGGGGTAGCCAGCGAGCCAAATAAAAGGTGTAAATTGTGGTGAAATGAGTCATTTCAAACACCAACACAGGATGCTGCTCTGCTGATTTTGCCAAGCTACTTAAAACTGGCACCAGACCATTTCTTTATTTGGTCTCTATGGATGGACAAAAGTGAGTATGGGTAGTTCAATGTTTTGTTTTTAACACTACCTTTTCCACTCTTCCATAAACAGTGACAGATGATAGGAATATTTGGGTAAATTTAAGTTATCAATAATAAACAGAGTGAGAAAATCAAATTATAACACAGCTGGCACAGCTCTAAAATTATTTATAGGTCAGATGACAGATGCAGTTGATCTTTTTTTAGAATATGCAGGATTAAATTTGAGTCATTCTCTTTTCAATAATTCTGAAATTTCTACCTTTAACTCTGAACATCTCAGCTAGCATTCTTTTTATTTTCCTCTATAATTTGATGAAAGCGCAACAAAAATTCAATGCAAAACCCCGGCTGCAGTTCTGCTAGCAACTACACACAACCACATTCAGACCCACAGGACTGTGCCTCGAGTTTAACACCAAGACGTAAAACCAGTTAGACAATATCAATGCAATAATATTTTTTTTTTAAATGCAGCGTCTGCAGGAGATAAAGCACAGACCTAAATCTACGCATCTGTCTGGTTTCTTCGTTTATTTAAAGTCAAACAAACACAACAGTGAGCATAAACCCCAAATGCACAGACAGAGTGTTTACACTGGAGACAGACGGGCTTAATATGCGCAACACATGACACATGGACACAGCCAGCATTCACAGACGAGCGACTCATGCTGAGCAGTCACCAAAAAACACCGGCTGCAGCTCCAATCTCACACGAGGATAGGTGGGGAACGGGAGGGAGACATTCAGGGTCACTGTGTGCTTAGA
The DNA here is from genome assembly GCA_032275365.1 of Anablepsoides cearensis. NCBI lineage: Eukaryota > Metazoa > Chordata > Actinopteri > Cyprinodontiformes > Rivulidae > Anablepsoides > Anablepsoides cearensis. The sequence goes on along the minus strand of JAUBOC010000149.1, from coordinate 9,569,648 downwards.
ATAACCTTCAATATTGCATATGTAAGCACCACTCGCAGAACCTCTTTAGGCATCTTGAGCACACAAATTTTCACTCATTTTGTCCTCCCTAAATTTGTCTCTCCACCCACCAGCTTTGTCCCCTGGCTGCCCCCTCCCACCCTCCTCCCTCGGTCAAACAGCATTGTGCTCCGAATGAAAGTGCTTCTGTGTTTGTGAAGAGCAGAGCGGTGCATGATGTGGCCTGGGACAGACCGGGTGCCAACACCGTAGGACTCACGGACCCACTGCAGGAACACACACACACACACACAGGTTCGATCAGCGTCGCCGACAAAAAGCTGAAAAATCTCACCGTGCAGCTGGAAGTCCTCTCTTTCCCAGGTCAGCTCTGACTCGCTCTCCAACATGACGATAAACATCCACTAATGTTGTTATAGAGGCCTCCCGTACCTGACAGCACACAGAAACCAGTTTAATAACCCCACATATGACATTATATCCAGCATATCGAGCCAATATGTCTGTGGTTGTTGGAATTGTCGCAAATAAAAATTGCACAAGAAATAGCAACAAATATTTATGAAAATATAATTCCTGGATGGTTCAAACACTCCTCTCCAATGGGAGACATCTTATTTCCTCATTATATCGTGAGCACAGCTGTGATTGGTTAGTTAGATGTTGTTCCAGGGATTCTCTGTAACTGAGGGAGCCAAGCGTACCGATTGGTCGAGTCAGCGTGTGGGCAGCTAATGATTGGGTAGAAGGCCGTTCCTGCCTTTTGGTCCAACTCCACAGGAGGTTAAACCAGTCTCTCTGTATTCCTCCTTTGCTCTCTCTTCCACACAAACACCCATTCGGAGCCGTTGTGTGGGTTAACGACTAGGTGTTGGTGCTCATACATCAGCGATGAGGCTCAGTGGGGGTGGTGAGCCAGTTTCTTCTCTAATAACAGTAATAATCACAGAGCTGGCTGGAGATGTGTGCTAACGCGCTCTGATCGCTGAAAGCTGAACCACATGATCAGGACGAGACGTGTGCGTCTAAAGTTTCAGTGTGGCGGACGTGTGAATTAAATGTGAAGAAAGCAGTTGCAGCAAAACGTGTGAATCATGGATCAATACAACCTTTATAAGTTTCAAAGTGCAGATAATATATTTCTTGCAAGCTTGGGAATTGAATGAAACTGGTGTCAATTTATAACTTGCAAACTCTGCTGCTTTTCAAAATTTAAACCTGCCATTACATCAAATTCCCATTATATATTAGTAATGAACTTTATCCTGCAGGTTGGTGCCCAGTTTAAATTAAACTCCAACAACATGAAGCACACTGACAAAAACAATGTTATTTTACACATAAAGGAAAAGCGTTTTATTTCTCCACTTTATATTCAGACTTTTCTGTTGACTTTTTAAAGATCAGGTTGAAATTCACTTGGCAAAATAACAGGCTCTCCCTTCATCTTCACTAAATCAGAAATTACACAGACTTAGCTAAGGACCTTCATCATCAAATCAATTAGCATATAAACCTAAACAAACAGCTGAGCTCAGTGATGTCTGAACATATCTGGGGCTACATGTCATGTGTAAAAAAAAACACATTAAAGACATGATGTAATTCAAACAATCTCTATGTCATAAGCGTGGCTACAATTTTACTAAAGTCTAGATATGTCCTACCTGTGGATTCTGGTCTCCAGTCAGAGTGCAGAGATGAGGAACTAATTTACTGAGGCTGAGAGGCTGGGCTCCATACCTGAAAAAAGATGATATGACATTAAAAAGACAAATATTACAGTTAAATAACATATAGGAATATATTATCTGATCAGTAGTAAAAACTTGAAAGATTTAGAACATAAATTTATTCAGAACTTCTAAAAGGATAAAACAGAAAAGGTTTAGTCCCTAACCATGTTGTTTAGCTCTCAATAAATGCAATACTTGAAGATTTACTGACTTCACTAAAGAAAAACACTGCAAATATGTGAAAACCCAGAGCATTTCTGTGTCCCAATTTCTTCCGTTTACACAAAGCTAACATCCCCAGCATTACGATCAGGTTGCAGCTTAATACTTCAGCAACTTTCCATTAGCAAAAAGATGCTAAAATTAGCACGATTCAAGCAGACAAGAGTTATTGCCTGTCACCTTAGTGCAGAAAATACTGCTGACAAACAGGCTGCAACAAACAGGAAGCTGTGGAATATTACATCAACAGATATGTTTGTGAAATTACTAAGTTTACTAATTATTGGCTACTGAATAAAAAAAATGTCACTGAGTTTTACTATTTGATTCTCAAAAATTGGAGTAAATGAGAACAAAATCAAAACTTTGTCTGAAAGCAGTAACACCTCATGACAGAAGTAAAGCGATTTGTTTAACTTGTTCTAATTCTACAGAGTCACACAAACTGTTAAGAGGATTAATCCTGCAGAGAACACGAGTGTTTCTCGAACAAAGTGGGTCATGAAAGGTTGTACAAACAGCGCTGTTGCTCTTCTTTCGTTCACCAAATAATTATAGAACAGGCCAAACAGAGTTCATAAATATACAGCAGCATCGTACATTTTACCCTGCAAGGACAGTTTTAAGGAGAAATTACTCACGTGCTGAGCGTGGTGCTCAGACAGAGGCAAATTCCTTCTCGACTGCGGAAGTTTTTGTGTTTAAACCCAGGAAGAAGCCTTTCCCAGACGTACTTAATGAGGGAAAAAATTGATGAGGCGGCCAAGTATATAAGGGGAAGAAAAAAAAGAAAGGAGATGTCAGAAGGAAGCAGAAGAGGAAGGGCCAATTACAAAAAACAGAAAGGGTCAAATCTGTGACAATGTGTAAACAACAACAACAACAAAAGAATAATTGTAGCTTTGTTGTTCTTTTCATTTCCAGAAGAGAAAGCCAAAACAAAGACTCGTGACGTGATGATTGACAGATTTGTCAGTTGTCTCGATGCCACATCTCAGAGCATGTTTTCCTCCAAGAAAGCAGGATTACTACAAATAATGTTAATCGTTTGTTGCCAATTGGCTCTTGGGATAGGTAAAAATAAATAAAAAGGCAAAAAAATGGCAAACCCAATCAATTTTCTCTTAAAACAATAAAACATTTCAGACCATCTGCTTCAGTTAGAACGCTCATCCTGACTATTTTAAACCAAATCTTATTTTCTTTAAAAATAAATAATAAAGGCACGACAAAATCTGCGAGTTAATTTTCAGTCATGCTGTAAGGATTGTGTTAAAAGATTGTTGTTTTTCCTGATCATGGTCCTGATTACGTGCATGCCTGTGAGTGTCTCACCATGGGTGAGGCGGTTTGCTCCATGCAGCGAAGGATGAGAGCTTGGCTGTTCTCCCTGACCTGATCCTTGGCGTCACCCAGCCTGTCCACCAGAGCTGGCAGCACTACAGACAGAATAAAACAGGGTGGGGATGCAGAGGACAGTCATGATGAGACAAATTCTGCTCAGGGTGTTGAATAAAATTAAATTAGGCAACAGATGACACTGAATCGCTGCAGGACTTAAAGGTTAAAAAAAAAAAACAATGAAGACTGCCCCCAAGTGGATTGCTTCTAAAAGACAATACAGAAAATACAAACATCAGTAGAGTCAAGGAAAAAAAAAATCAATTGAACATAAAACATCAATAACACCAGGCACAGAGGAGAAAGAGGGTAAAGGAAGTGAGTAATAGAGCGTGACTAAAATAACAGCAAGATTATGAAAGGCTCACATGCCAGTGAGCTCTTAGAGATACTGAAGAATATAAAGAGAGAGTTGGTAAATATCTTAGTACAAATACTCGATAAGGCCTGTAATCCTCCTAGGGCTTCGGCTGTGTGTATTTAAAAATGTCATGGTATTTTATAGATAACAGCTTAAAAACTTGATGGTGGATTGAAAGAATCAATCATCAGCTAAAATGTTATTTCAAGTGAAGTTTTTCCTCAAAAAACATTCTGCAAAATGAGTAAAATCACAAAATAAACTGTATAATAACCTGCTACCCAATATTATTCTTACAAATGCCATTGGTTTTAATCAGTCTCACGTGTATATAATTCAAAATCCTTATAATCTTGAGAACTAATATAATTCCTGACAAATTAGGCATCTTAAAATACTTGAGCAACGCTAACAGAAAAAAGCACAGAAAAGCTGCAGAAGCTAATTTACATTTAAATTCTGTAGCTTCTTTTTATGTTGTTCCATATAAAAATACAGGACACTGAATGCATCATGCCTCAAAGTTCAAAACAAATATTTTATGTCTGACTAAGAAATCCCCTTTCATGCTCACAGTGAGATATAAAGGCACATGCATCCACACACGTACAAAAACACACAATCCTATCCACATTCCATATCTGACACATCAGCAAATGGAGTGAAAGAGTGATGTAATCTGTCCTTTAACTGAGTGTGTGTTGTGTGACCATAACAGCTGGTTGCCTTAGCAATGAGGACAATCACCTCAGACAGACAGAGGGGCATTGTTGCTCACGTCATTTGCTGTAGTAAAAATGAAAACATACACGTTTAAGCTGGATTTTCCTGCTGACTAATGCCAAACAAATGACATTGTTTCTATCGGTCAAAGATAGTTTCAACCAAAGTGCAGCCTCACGTGGTCTCTAAGTTTCGCATCCATTTCCATTTAACACGGAGGAGTTACTTGATAGGATGGACGACAACACAACGTCGGTATGCACGCACAAAACTGCACACACACACTGTAATTTTAGCAGCCCTGTGTGAAATGTCAGCGCTGCTGATCAATACATTCACTCAGTCTCAATGATCTCATCTCCCTCCACCCACCTTGTGTGTTTGTGGGGGTGGAGGGAGGGGGCAGGGAGAGAGAGCACAGCAAAGAAAAGATGAAGTCAGATAGAGGAAGGGATATTCCACACCAGAAAGATGATTTTACTGAACACGGAGTTTAGAACACACACAGCTTAGTTCAGGCACGGTCCTTGATGATGAGTGTGTGTGTGTGTGTGTGTGTGTGTGTGTGTGTGTGTGTGTGTGGAGACTGCACACAGTGTGATGAGTTCAGTAATCCTGAAGTGACACTGCAGGGTTCAGCATGTTTGCTGGTGACAAGATTCAGCCTGGCTTATAAAAACAGCTGGTGGAACCTAAAGTGGGCACACACCAATGACAGAACACACACACGAAATTTGATGCGTGGATTCAGTCTCTAAGGTCATTTACACAAGGGGTGGTTTTGAGGTGCAACGGGGTCACCTACACCAGGGTCTAAGTATAGAGAAGTGGAAATGATGGAGAACAGAAAAAGGGGTGGAGCCTGTTCATCCCAGAGGAACCACAAAAGGTGGAAGTGAGAGACAAAAATGGAAAAACCAACAGACAAATGATGACAAGTTGAGCTGCTTACAACCATTATTGCAGTGTTAAAGTGAAAAAGGTGGATTTGTTTTTGTGCGTTTATACTTGCATCAGTTTGTTAAGTACTTTACTGTGAAAAAGGCAGGACATTTTTACGGTTCAATCAACTCTTTATGCCAAGATAGCAGATAAAATATGTCTGAACTTGACAAACATCTGTGTATTCACGTTCACAAAAAGCGACAAAGTCAACGACAAGTTTGTGCTGGATTTACGCGTCTTTTGTATCACAGAGGAGACTGTCAAGAAAGTTGGTTTTAGTTCTGAAAATACAAGTAAGGAAGAAAAATCATTTTATGGTCTTTGCATACAAACAATAAAAGAAAACTGAACAGGTTTTCAGTCCAAATAGAGCATAATGGACAGGAAGTCTCACCTGTGCCAAGGTATCCTTTGAACCGGTCTCCCAGGCGGTCCACAAACGCACCACAGATGTCTATTCCTAACAATGCCACCTAAAAGCAGAAGGAAGACTGCGGTTATCACAGGTCAAACATTTTATCTGAACTGTTCCTGTACTCAGTTTTAGTTTCTACAAAGGTTTAAACCTTGAATACATTATTAAAAAGCTGATTCAAGTTGTGTCAGTGAAGAATATTTGTGATAAACATGTCTGAGTTCCCAAAAAGATGATATGAATCAACATGTTTTGAGGTTTTTAAAGTGTGCAACATAAACAAAGCCAAGCAAAGACTGAAATCATCAAATCTACAAAAAGATCTAAACATAAGTCTGTGGAATAAAATATTTTTGCTTTTATAGATAGTTTTAGGTGTTACTGTGGGACACTGTTTGTTTATTTAGTACCTTGCATTTTAAATTCATTACTGTAACAACTTGTGGAGTAAAAATGCTGAAGTGACACGTTTGCCAAAGATATTTTAGGCAAGCCTTGCAAATCTCACAAGTCTGAAAATAAAATTTAGCTTGAGGGAAACCAAAATATCTGTTGAGCAGACAGGTATTTGTGCCTAGAAGTGAAGTTTTTTTCCACTGCGTCTCTGATTAACATCACATCCCCACACAGCGCTGTTGCAAGCAAGGAATGCTTTCTTTGGCTGTGATCTTGTAAAAAAAAAAAAAATTCCCAAAGAAAATGCACGCACAGATTTTTTTTCCCCTTCTACACACTGTCCTCCAATGAAGACTGCAGGTTTTTCCCTATTTTAGTCAAAAGAGCAAAGCCAGGAGACTACAATAAGAAGGAAAGGGGAGGAGAGATGAGGAAACAGCAGGGATAGAAGCCAAGTAACAGAAAACAAAAATCAACTGGAGAAGAAACAGGAATCAAACTGAGGACTCCCTCACACTAAAAGCTAATATTTCACTGGGCTGAAACTGTAGCAGACTGGATGATGACTCAAAAATTGTAAGAAAATAGCAAGAAAACTGGTCGCCATCAGTCGCTGCTCAGCGAGATAATCCAATTTATTAGGAAATGAAGCAGAAGAAAAAAAAAAAAACAGCAAATGATGGAAACATCCCCAGGCTTTTTTTCTTCCCTTCCTCCACCCAGCACCCTGAGAAGCACCCACAACCATCTGGTATAATCTTCACTTAGAGAAACAGAGGACATAACTGAGCAGGAGAACGGAGAGGACTGTGGTTGTTATCAGGATATGAAGTAGGGGTGTAAATCACCAGCTTTATCACGATACGATATTACATCGATATGTTCAGATCACGATTCGATATTTCTCGATATCTTAAAGTCTGTCACGATACGATTTCGATTCAATTCAATTCACATGTCTGCGATCGATATAATGCGATATCTTATGCCCATCTGACACAATGACTGTGTTAGATGGACATAAGATATCGATTGTCATCAAGAATATGATGACGATATAGATCACGATTTTCATTTAGCCACGATATAACTGAATCATGAACCATTCATATTGATATATCGATATAGATCGATGTATCGTTACACCCCTAATTTGAAGATGAGATTTTTTATGCTCTTCACACTGTTAAAAGGGGAAAATGAGAGAAGGAAGGGAGAGAAGGACAAAAAGGAGAACTTGGATATCCTCCACAAAACTAACACTGAATATTAAATAATGCCGTCACCCACTCCTTCAAATATTTTTAAATAAATCACTTCATTCTAGCCTGTAAGCATTAAAATGTTACAGCAGCTCAGACATGCTGGAAAAAGTTGCGTCTATAGGAATAGTTTTTTTTTGTGAAAGCTCAGGTTACTGGTTTAGTCTCACTGTGTATTTCTATCTTAGATAAACTGAGTTTTAGACAATAAGAAAAATAACCAAATACTTTCATAACATCATACAAAACTTGGTCAAAGATGGAGACACAAACTAGTTAAGAATGATTATCTTCATTCCAAAGAATGATGCCAACAACACATAACATTTCTATTTTTATACTCAAGGATTTTGAGCCCCAACTAAAATAAACACACACAGCTTTATTCCTAAACACCAATACACAGATTATAACCCAAATGCAGATTGAGACCATTGTCTGAACCAACTACCCAGAGACTAGCAGCCATTAATGACTGAAGACCAACAGGTCATGCAGCTGCTTCCCACAAAGCTGCATTAAATTTTCTTTGCTGTAAGGTTTTTCCTAAGAAGCACCTGCAGGAAGTGTTCTCACAACAACAAGCTAATTCCAAAGTAATTGCTTGTCTTGTAAGCAGTCATTACTTTCAAAATAAAAACAAAAAAGGACACGAAAATGTCCAACTTATTCGAGTTCATGAAACACAGCATGTGATTATTGTTTTACTTTAAACAACGTTAGTTGTGCTTTTTATTTTTCCACACAACTTTGACTTCAGAGCTCATTTATTCTGCCTTCTCAGGTCAACACTTTTCCTTTGTCTCACCTTGCCAACTCAGCACGTTGAAGCTCCTCTAGCCTTTGGTTTATTTAACAGGAAGTCAATCAGCAGCAATAAAAGCTTGCAGTATGAAGATCTCACGGGGTCAATATTCACATCACCGCCATTGATCTGAGCACACATGACTGCATGTGACCTGACATTAACACAAAACATCAAATCCAAACTAAGAAGAACGTTAGTGTCTCCAAACTTAGGATGAAGCATATGGAGATAATCAGTATATTTACAAGAATTAAAGATAGGTGCTTCTTAACAGTGTGCAGTTTATTTTGTATATTCTTCTGGTATCTAAATACTTCAGTATGCCTTTGGCATATAGTGCCAACTTTGGCATATAGTGCCAAAGTTTAGATTTTAACTACTATTTTGATGGTTTAGGTTTCAGCTAAAGTTTTGTTCATCTTAGTTTTTAGCTTATGTTGCAATAATCTTGGATTTATGATACAGTTTATAACTTTGAAGATGGCGAATGTTTAGATAAATTTGATACCTGAACAGTTGTGTTAAGCCATGATTTCAGTATATAATTTCAATCGACCATTATTAGGGAAAACAAACACACATTTTAATGAGGGTTTAAAGCAGAAATACAAGAACTTCTTGTATGTGACTGAAAATAAATCCCCAAGGATTACATCATGTTTAAAACAGAGAGTGATGAGAAATCATCGTTGGCCTAGGACTGCTGTCAAATGAGATATTTTCAAAAGGCTGAGGCAGCTTTATTATGCTGAGCACACTATTTCCACTGCTGCTGAGCCAAACATATTCATACAGACTGAGATTAGTTCAAGATGAAACTTGTGAGTCAAATTTCAGGCTTGAACAATGATTTTAGACAGGGCTTGTTTGACCAAAAATATTATATTCCAGGTTTTGTACCATGATATGGTAAATATGCTATATATGCTTCACAAGAGAAAGGAGATTGAAGAGAAATGTGTTAAAAGGGTCAGAATAAAAATAGTAGTTAAGAGAAAATGAAAGAGGAAGGTATGAAGGATCACAACAATGTGTCTTCTAACCCTTCCCCCAACCAGTCCAGCCAGTGGTCCACAGAGCTGCTGACAATGGGTCTCCTTCACACACACAGGCTGAACCAAAATACAACAGAAACCACGGGAATGCCAAACAAAAGTACTTGATGAGTGAAGATCTTTCAAAATGTCATCCCAGGATTAAACAACTGGGCTGTTACAAACAACAATGCTTTCCATTTATTTCTAGATTTTGTGAGAAAATCAGTGCAAACGGAGATCATAAGTAACACCCTCATATGATGACTGGTCATTATTCCTCACCTTGAAATTGCTGGAGTTCACCCATCCCGTTAACTCGTCGACGGTTTTGTCCAGCCGAGGCTTGTCCTGCTCCACGTCCGGGGAGCGCTGCGAGTCGTTCAGGTAGTCAATCAGGTCCTGGCCGACCTGCAGTCTGCGAGTTACATCTTTCTGCAGTACCTGCTGGTAAAAATAGTCCATGTTGTCATGCTCCTCCATCGGGCACTCAGTGCCGTGTGGCCCGCCACTGAAGCCGGCCAGAGATTAGAGGCAAAGATCTGCGGGACGTGGGTGTTGGGAGACTCAACAAATGTGAATTGTAGTCCAGTTAGGGAGTGGAGAGAGCGCTCGGTTTGAACTGGGTTTAACTGAGCTTTGATCATCAAGATACAACCCTTAACACAACTTACTTGCAAGTATCACTCCCTCAAACCAATTGACCGATTTAGAGCGTTGCGACAAACTATCCGTAGCCCAATGTTTTACTTAAAGTTTTACTCAAAACTCGACGAAACTTCAGGAAACGTGTAACTGTAGCTGATCCCTGCAGGCTCGGTCAGTATATCCGCATTAAAACAAGCTAGCAGCCTTATTTTACTATCTGTTATGCTAACAATAGCATCCGGCTAGTTAGCACAGTGACCCATACAAATAGCTCCACATCGGCTAACGTAGCCTGCTAACGTTGATGATTATCCACAGGCCTGTTTATCGCCTGGTTCCGCTCCGTACTTTAACTTCATGACCCAGGCTTCAGTCCAAAGGGAAGTCGCGTCAAACTACCAAAACAAGACCGCAGCTCCAGTTCTCCGGTAACGGGTTCACTTTAATCCAGTATTAATCACAGCTACAACTTAAAACCGCTGAGAGCCGCCGATACGCGTTGACGAACTGGTGTTGTGCCGTGAAAAGTACCCCATGCCTTGAAAAACACCGCTCCGTGAAAAGCGCGTCAAACCTAGATTTTCATTACATTCATTACTACTAAAATCAAAAGGCTACAGACAAATCTGTGTATTATATTACACATAAAAATAAGTATCCACAGCTATCTGATATATAGCAGGCTAATCTGCCAGGATTTAACCCCCCTGAAAATTTCTCATTTAGGTACTAAATGACAGTGTGAATTTTGTGGTTGTGACTTTCATTAACAGAAGCAATGTTGCAATATATAATTTTTTTTAGTTGTTTGTGCCCTTATAATTCAGAAAAGCTAAAGTTTAATTTTACACTTTTGATTTTTATGAAATTTGTGCGTGAAAATCAACGCGCTTATCATAACGGAAGTGCTTTTAATGGCATGGGTGCCTTTTTCGGCACATCATCTTTGACTGCAGTTTACCGGCGGTGAACCGCACAGTTGGCCAACCTAGTGCCTGATGAAAAATAAAATATAAGTATTCACAATGAAATTGAAAGATAAACATAAATAACATTATAAGTTGTTTTTGACAATAATCGTAATTAGATATGTTTATTTTATTTAAAAAACACAAACTGTTTGTGTGGATGAGTCTGGTAAACCAACACGGCGCTTTGGTGACACCTAGATGCTGAACTGCCGCAGTATACTGTAAAATGTGCCCATCAGAAACAAACAATAAAATTTTAACATAAATACAAAGCACGTTTACTATTAGTCATCTTTATTTTTCATTTATTTATTTTTCATTTATTTCTTTATTTTCTTAAACATAAAACTGTTAAACATCTGTCAAACAGAGGACATTAGTTTCACAACCAGTCAAGTCAAGCCATCATCTGAGACTTTCTTGATCTTTACAATCTCATTTCATTGGTTTTTGTTTCAGTCTTATCCATTGTCCTGCCATTCTCCTAACTCCTAAGCACTTGGCACTACAATAATACCTCAAGATGCAACTGTTTGGTTGTCCTTTTAAACTCTTTTAAGAGGTGGCAATATAGGGAACATCTTTCAATACGTCATCTTGGTGAGTTAAATATTACAATCCTTCAAAGAGTTTTGAGCAAAATAAAATTGATTCTAGGGCTCTACAGTCACTACATATCACTCTCCCTGTTCTCGAATGTTCTGTACTGACAAGAAGCAGTTTGTGTCAAAATAATTAAACTGATATGACGAGCCGATTTCATCAGATGTGTGAAATCTATTCACAAATAAATATTCCTGTGCTGCTCAGAGTCTGAAGGACTGGGAAAACAGAGGCCAATTCATAATCTCTTACAGCATAAGTAAATTGACAATTACACATATCTATTCTAAATAAACTTTAAATACATAAAAATCATGTGATTGTCAAATACTTGAGGTGCCTTTACTCGCAGTCTCAATATCCCAATAGCTTAGATCTGTGGAGATCTGCTTTTCACGTTTGAAGCAATTACACAAGCCTTGATCGACATCCAGATACACAGAAATAAATCTCAGTAACTGACATCTCAGTCCGTTTATGGCTATGCCCCATTTGTATCAGTGTAATAACCTATCCAGACTAACTCTGAACAGTGCAGGGGGCTGGAAACCTACTGATGTAAACAGGTTAGTCTGCGGCGCTAACCTTACGTGAAATGTAAACAAAGGCTAAGTGGTCATGTAGGAGATAGCTCACGGGGCAACTGACAGGACTGGATCAGGGCTCCTGCATATAGTGCCAACAGAATCCTTTTTGACCCTCAAAGGTCTGAATCATAGGTCCTTTTTTTTCTTTTTGTGAAACGACGACTGTTTTTCCTTTACATAAAAAAAACACAAGCATATGCCTCCCTCTGAATAGACAGGCATGGACAATTACAATATGCACTGAAAATAAGAAACCTCTTTTTGTTGGCCTGATTTGAGCTTTGAACGAGTGGTTCGAAGGGTTGTACTTTTTTATATAACATTCTCTGTACAAACAGAATCAAAATCTGAACAGAAGTAGTTCTTTTTTTTTTCAGATGAACAAATATGTTACATATCCTGTTTTGTTTTTTTCTCGTCACACTGCAGAGTTCAGCTGGCTGTGACAAGGCTTCACTGGAGATCTGCGTTTATTTCCCTCACAGCCCAGCTCATTGTCTATTGGTTAAAGCAGATTGGATGGTCACGGAGAGGTGTCGTGATTGGCTGAGATGATGCTCCATAGAGTCCTGTTTTCCAAAATGATCCTATATATTTTTTATTGTTTTTGTTTGATCACATGGTCTCTCTGCAGCAGTCAAGTTTTCAGTCCTACACACCCAAAGGTGGGGTGTCAGGGGTGCGTGGGGCAGCATGGAGTGGAGAGAGCCTGGTTTTGTCTTTAAAGGAAGAGAACAAGATAGAGAGAAAAAGAAAAAGTCCATTCATTCGTGCCAGTTTCCTCAAAACCTCCCCGCAGCTGGTTGGTGAGCAAGAAGAGAGAGAAGGGGCGGTTTGAGCTGATCAGGAATCAGTGGCATTCAGTCTGGATATTAAATCTGGTGATCAGGAGCAGCGAGCGGGTCCAGCCCCTCCTCTCCCCTCCAACCTTTCTTTTCCCCCCAATTTTAAACCAGGCCAGATCAGAGCAGCAGGACCTGCAGACAGAGGTGCCCCCCCCTGGCCCTCCACTGTCAGAGGATGATGCAGCAGCGGCACAGACGCTGGCCGCCGCCGTGCACGGAGGGAGGGGGCGTTACTGGGGCGAAGTAGGCATGCACCTTGATCTCTGGAAGCTGCGCCTGTGTAGGAAAGAGCTGCATTAATACACTAGTACAAAATAAACTCAAATAGAAGCTTTGGTGTTCAAGTTAGTTTCAAAATAAAAGCCCTCTATGTCATTTTTTCCCATCTCTTACCCTGATGCGTTTGATGCCAGCCCTGGTGACCTGCTGACAGTCGTAGAGCTCGATGCGCTCCAGACGGTGGCAGTTCTTCAGGTGCTCGAGGGTCACATCGGTGATCAGGGGGCAGTTGTCCAGCTCCACCACCGTGAGGCGCTCTTGGCCACAGGTGCTGCTGCTCAGAGCTCTGATGCCGTCGTCCGTGATCAACTCGCAGTGAGACAGGGACTGATGGGGACAGAGAGACTTACTGAAGACGCTCGCAAACCGAGCAGCACAAACTCTGAAACATGCTTACCAGTGCTTGCAGCTGCGGGCAGTGGATCGACAGCTGGACCAAGGTGTTATCTGTCACCTGAGGAGAAGACAGCCCTCGATTAGTGACTCGTCCTCACATGACTTGACAGCTGAGAGGCTTAGTTCTCTGGAGTAATGTGTTGCATGACAATGTTCTAAATCCAACCTTCTCATCTTCTGATTTAAACGCTACATAACTGGATTACTAACTCCCACTTCTCACAGGAAGAGCCGTTTTATCAACACAATCACGTCTGCTTTCTTCCCACAATCTGACCTCCTTTCAAACAGATAAAAGCCGCAAAACCAGACTCATCTGGAATTTACGTCAACAAGAAGATCCCAGATTTGCTTACCAAAATACATTCTTCTAAGTCCATTTTTTCAAGTTCATGGCAATTCTGCGAGGATAAAGAAGAAAGATTTGTGAAAAGAGCATCCAATTCAGCTCAGAAACAGCAAAGTGAAAGGGATGAGTCAGGAAACAGAAAGCTGGATGAAACTCACCCTGGCGAGTACTGTGAACCCAGCGTCTGTAACATGGGAGCATCGTGCAGCTTCGAGGATTCTTGGAACACAGACAAAAAAATAAAACTCTTAACTGTGTGTTCAATAATGAGAACATTTCTCTCAAAGTAGCTGTTTGGTTACTTGAGCTGAGAACAGTTGAGTCCTAGAGCCGTGAGCGAGGCATCGGTGATGTTGCTGCAGCCGGACACGCAGATGATCTGCAGCTTGTGGCATCCCCGACACAGACTGACCAGGCCTTCATCCGTTATTTGCTGGTGGCACGAGAGACGCACAAAAAAACAAAAACAAAAAAAAAGCAACAAATGACAAGAGCACACAAACACACCTCTTATGCTATAATGATCACTCACTGTGCAAGACTGCATGTTGATGGTGGTGAGTTCAGGGCAGTGCTTCTGTAGGTGTTTCAGAGCTCCATCGTCCAGCTGCGAGGGGGAGCAAAACAGGTTTTTAATTAAGGCATAAGATTATTTAAAACGTGGGAAATATTTCTGTGAGCTCTGTTAAGCCGATTCATGGTTAGTTGTGCTGAGAAAAAAACACACAAACTGGATTTGGGTCAGAAAATAAAATAAGCACGAGAAAATCCTGGCTTCAGGACTATGTTTATATATTTAATTATGTGGGAAATAAAAATACTATTAAGTAAAATACTAAAAGAACTACAGGATAGATGCAACAAAAAGTGGGAAAAAAGGCAGAAAAAGAAGTGCGCAGTGAGGGGTTGAATTCTTTTTTAAAAACTGAAATTTGTCTTCAAAGTGTGTTGTTGTAACAACTAGTCCCACATTGTGAATACTGAGTGCTGAATGACATTGCAAATAATTTCTAAAGAAGAGGAAACAGAGTAGTTAAAGTTTAAAGAAGCAGAACTCTGGTTACAAGGGGGTTTATTTATAGGGTATTTATATCATTTTAGAGTTTGCTAAAAGAAGCAAAATACTTTGTAAATGTAGTACAAGAAGTAGAACACAGCAGATTTCAAAGAAAACAACGTTTTTGAAGGAATTTAAGCAATCTAAAATATTTGTTAATAAATGCAAATATTTAGAAAAATACAGTCACAAGGGAGTCAGAGGAGGAAAAACTTTTTTTTCTTGTTAACTGCTTGTCATCTTGCTAATTTATCAGTCAGCTTCTGATCTGAGAGCTCAACAGATCTTTTTCAGCAGCTTGCAGAAGCTCAAATGTATGGCAGGCAGTTTTTACATTTAATTTGCTTCACCACACTTACATTCCTCAGATCTGAAACGGCTTTATGAATAGACATTTTAGTTGTTTAAGTGAGATATATATATAAAATTTAACTAATGTTAATTATATTGCAGACTTTTTTAAGTTTTGTACATTTTATTTTAAAAAAGCTGCACTCTTTTAGTACTAGTCATAATTCTGCTGCCAATCATCATTCTGTGTTCAAAAGCCCCACCCTCCCAAGGCCAATACTCTAGGGAAAATATTGTCATAATAATAATAATAATAATAATAATAATAATAATAATAATAATAATAATAATATTTACCTGTGTGCAACCTCTGAGGAAAAGTGCTCGTAAACCAGCGCAGCCTCTGGCTAAGGCCTCGATGCCGTCCCGTGTGATCTGATCACACCAAGACAGGTTCAACATCTCCAGCATTCTGCAGCCATCACTAAGCAGGAACCCACATTTCATGAAGATAAAAAAAAAGAAAAAGAAAAGAAGACATGGGGTAAATGCAAAGGGTTTGTTCAAAAGTTACAAGCATGAGGACCTGGAGAAGGTGTTGCACATGCTTGTAATTAAGAGGCGACAGTAATTACAGTACCTGAGGGCCTTGAGGGAGTGGTTGCTAATTGACACGCAGGAAGTGAGATCTAACTGTTTGAGCTTGGAGCAGAACTTGCTGAGGCTGAGGCAGGTGCTGTCTGTGATCTTGGTGCAGCCGTTCAGGTTCAGCACCTCGATGTTTCTACAGTTCTGAGCAAACGTCCTGGAAAACAGATCATTTGTTAGAGTTGCTCCACTGAATACGTGAAAGGTCAGATTCCAGCAGAAGCTGCACAGTTTTACACGTCCTTAGGGAACGTTTCTTATTGCCTGCGTTTCTAAAGCTTTGACTCACTGAACAAACATCTTGTACGTCTAAATGCTTTGTATGAAAATATGTAGTAAAAAAACAATTTATTGCTTTTTTTATTTCAAATGACTACAAAGTAAAATTAGATTAAATGTAATTAAAAAGAAAATCCAAGCAAAATCCCTTAAGAATGAAGACGCACAAGCTGCTTAAACTTTAAACATAATCGTTCAGAGACAAAAAGCAGCAAGAGTTTTGGTGAAAGTGATTAAATCTTTATCCTGTGCGTCAGAGAGACAATGAGAATCTCACTTCATGGAGGCGTCTCCGACACTCAGGCAGCCTCTGAGGCTGAGCTGCCTCAGGAAGCCTCCACAACGCTTTGAGATGTTCTCCACCACCCGGCCCTGAGAGAAAGAGAAGACCTGAGCGACGTCGCAAAGCCTCCTGACTGAGCTCCAGGCTAACGCTACAGAGCGAGCAGCACCGAGCAATCATTGCTCACCTCTATGTCCGTCTGGAAGTTGAACAGGTCGATCTTCTGCCAGTTGCTGCCATCTAGAGCCAGGACGTTCCACGCCTGAGAGGACACAGAGAAGAGGCTCATCTGAATATTGATGACGAGGACTGATCACAACTGAGACATGCAGGAAAAAAAAGGTTTTAAGTTCTCAGTTTTAAGTGCCCCACAATATTAATTAAACAAATAATTATGTTTACGATACATCTGAGCTTTTCTCATGAATTCCACTGCACCTAAAAAAGATTTTTTTAGGAGGATTTTAGGTACACATATAAGGTTTTCAGCAGAAATGTATTACAGTGAGAAAAATTACATGTCACCACCAGAGGGCACTTTATTATAACAATTTTTAAAAGCAAAAAAAAAAAACATCTCAGAGCTTGGTGTAAAAAATTTGGAAACCATCTTTAAAAAGTAAAATATAATGTGAGTACATGAGTAGTGTTCAGAGTTCTTACCTTGGATACCTGTGCACACCTGCAGAGTGTCACCACATCTAGATATGAGAATATTCTGGAGAGAGACAAGAGGTTTGACTTTGACTTGGATAAACAATCACCAAAGATCTCAGCAAAATTTAAAGTTTAATATTTTTTTATCAATTGCTGCAAGAGGGGAAAGAGCAATAATAATTTCACCTTTGTCTGTGTCTTTTTTTTTTTTTTTTTTTTTTGGTTGTCATGTTTGTAAAGTATCTTATAAACCAGGACATCAGTTTTAAAAAAAATGATTGGTGGCAAATTTACTCTGGATTAATTCTTAGTCAACCATATTAAAGATGGCCGCCATAGCTGAGCCAACTTAGCAAACACAATAAAGCTACAGCACAGTCAGTTTTACAGATAGGTAGCTAAAATAAATGCTAAAACATTATCCCAACACATACTCTAAACTTTAGACATTATGCAAAACGTTTGCCTCAAACTTTAGCAATAATTGTTAGCAAAATATCATCAAACACTTGAATTTTTTTGCTGCAATGAGATGTTAAATAAAATGCAATTAAATCAGCTACAGTGATAAACATACATTTAAAAATCTATGATGAATTTCTTTTTAGTTTGCTAACAGCATGATGTATCCGGGGATATCGTCGATCAGATACAGCCTATGTTTTGGGGGGTTTGAGGGACACGTTTACAGCCCCTGAATTGAGAAATCAAGATGGCCACTATAAATAATTGACTTTGCTAACAAAAATAATGGCTTAGATTTATATATATCCACCTAAAATGTGGTGTGGTAGTAGCTGAGAGTCAGTCCAAACACACACAAACAGGTTTGACTCTTCTCATCATGAGATTTATTACATTTTCTCTTGTAGGTGAGCAGTTCAGCAGTCCATGTGGGGCTTTTTGTCTCGTAGCAGAAAAGTCTTTACATCGACGCGGCGTTTGAGCCGAGGGCCGGTTCAGCCACAAAAGGCTGCATGCAGCCGGCTTCTGGGTCAGCTCAATCCATTAATCTGCCAATGAGTAATCTCTGGCACCCAGACAGGCTGGGCCACAGACAGGACTGGGACAGACGCACAAACATACAGTATAAACTGAGCACATCGTCGAATACGTACAGCTCCCTCCTCATTCAATAACAAAATAAAACGACAAGTTCGCTCTCGCAGAACTGAACCAAAGCAAACATCTGTAGATGTGGCTGATAACTGACAATGTTTAGTGTACAGCTGGACGTCTTTTTGACCTCCTCTGAACAGGAGCTGACCATTGTCTTCCTCACATCAGGGCAGGCAGACTGTGTTTGTTTTGATGTGTTGGGCCGGGGCATGTTGGGACATGTCTGTATAATCTTTATCACAGCCTTGAGTCAGCAAGAACACACATACAGATCCATACATGTCAAACCCTTACCAGTAACATGACCCTCAAAAATCTGTAATTTTCACTAAAAATCTGTAGTACTCATGGAGGAGTGGAGGGGTCGCAGGCAGACTGTCGGCCTTGGGCAAAGACAGAACATGGAATGAAGATAACGTCTGCAGAAAAGCAGGGAAAGGTGAACAGGAAAAATGGGGAACTTATTTTTAGCGACAGCGGGGTGGGAGACTGTTTACTTTTACTTATTGTTTTTTTGTTTTTTTTTTACATCCTACAGGCTCTGAGACATAAAATAAAATTAAAGCTGAGTTTAAAAAACAAAATCTGTGCGACTTGGTAAGATTGTCCTATATGACCGTATCCCTGAAAAATGAGGGACAATCTGTCCAACCGGACGTGTATGCAAACCAGTGTACAGATTGGAAGGATTGTATTTACATTAGTGATGTTTAATACCAGCGATTTCCTTTTTGATTCTCATACCAAGTAAAACTCGAGCTGGTATACTGATCCATTACTGATACTTTGTGCAAATACATCTAATAAGTTATACAGTAGGACAGAGCTATTCAACTAAACAGTTACTGCAGGCCAACAGCTCAGGGGCCAAACATCCAGCAAGTCATTATGTAATTAAACAAAGTATTACAAAAATCTGTTACCTTTGAAATAAGTTTATTTTGCTGCGTTTAACCATGAATACAACATACAGACTCCTATGTAATAAAAGTAATGATAATATAACAAAAATAGCCCATTATGCCTCTTATTTAACAGAAATTATTCTTTGTCATCTCTGACTTGCCAAAATTTTAAACCAATTTTATTTTCACTTTCATAGTTTTATCTTCAACTGCTTGTAGTTTTAACTGTCTTGGGTGTTCATAGAAATGGTTTTTACCAGATTTTAGCCAAGATTTGAGCGTTTCTGTAGATATCAAACATGTCTATGTTTAACTAAAAGAACTTAGAATAGTTAAAGTAGAAAACTGGGGGTTTGGGCTTAAGGTATTAATGAACCATTGGCGGGCTGAACTTTGGTCACTCCGCCAGTTCAATAGCCCTGCAGTAGGATACTTTTGGTATTTCCATGTGCCAAAAAAGAACACATTTTTATTTATGTAAACACATATCATCAAAAAGTCTGCCAGACCACCAGACCTCCAATCAGAACATGCACACACTTGTTTTGGCAAGAATTTGATGATACGATACATATCACGATCAGGGGTCACAATAGGATATATGGCGATATATTGTGATAATGTAAGCAAGGTGAAGTTTTAAAAAACTCAAAGAGCACATCATTCATCACATGCACACAATCTGATCTAACCCTTAATGAAAACTCCGCACAGCATCTGTATTTTCTTACACAAACACACTTCCACTAAGCTATAAACCATACAACAATTTGGGTCAAAATACAATAATCTTAAAGCCACAGTGTGATAATTTGTCACTCCCTACCTGGCAACCCGGACACAGACACCCACTTTCACACACAGCCAGAGCAGCTGACCGGTCCCACTCATTGATCTCACGTCTAATAACTGGTTAATGGCCACGGCTCTGATTATCGACAGACTGTCTGTTTTAATCAAATACAACCCGACTTTCCATTAAGTGTGTCAGAGAGGCCTTTTACCAGCCTCAGAAATCAGTTAATCACACTCAGAGGGAAGCAAACATTCAATCTGACTGAATGTTTTTGGTGTTTATTAATCAAAGATGAGACCGACTGACAAGTGGCTGAAATATAGACCTTTTTATCGTCGCCGACACGGACATTTTCTTTCTTTTCCTGTACAGCAGAAAAAAAACAGCCAAATTTGGAGGCACAGTCTGAGTAATTTAATGTTTTCACCTCATTACACACAAGGAAAGCACAAATTCAGAAAACAGAAAAGCTAATAGCCTCTGACTGCTCCGTCAGATCCTGCCTGGATCCGTCCACTTTTTCCAGACGAGATCTGAGCGACGACAAAACGAACACCTGACCCTTCAAGCGTGGCTGGATGAGAGCGAGGCGAGCTTTCAAAAACGCAGCAGTCTGAGGCCGGTTGCTACGGCAACAGCTCAGACATAAATTTGGGTGGTGTCTGTCAGCGAGCGTGCTGAGTCAGTGTTTTTTTTTTTTTTTGCACGAGGGGACCCTGAACCTCTCTCTCTTTTCCGAGGCCTCTCAGTCAGACGGCGCTCCTCCACATGACGGCTGTTTTTCACAGTTTATATCCAAACACCGCCGCTGCTGGCCCAGATAGCAGCTGTTTATGATGCACCAACTGAGAGGCAGGCCAGCGCAAAAAACAAATAAATAAAAAAAAATTCAAAAAACAAGAGCAGAACTCAGGCTCGCAGTAACAGATCCGGCGTGTGACGGTAAAGAGAATGAATCAAATTAACTAAATAATTAAAAAGATATTCTGAGAGGAGCACGGCTGCCAAAATAAACCACATATTGATGCTTTTCAGTCGCTGCAAGCCCTGGATGTGTTTTACTCATCATGTGTCTGAGCTGTAGGTTCTTTTCTGCAGTTTCAGTGTAAAATCACAGATAAGTCTTTATTAAAAGCACAAAATATTCTGATAATCAAATAGTTATTTAAAGAAGGACCTGATGTTCTCAAATGGGATAACTTGATGATCTTATCTCATATTTGTGGATTTTGGACTGAAATTAATTCATTTTAGGTCTTTATTTAGATACTTTAGGGACAACATGATTAATCAAATAACAAGATAAAGTAGATTAAACAAGATTTGGTTAGAAGTTGGAATTTGAAAGTGCCCCATTGAGAGTTAAATAAATCTACTTTATCTTAAGAAAATCTAAAGTTCAGAAAAATGTCTTGATTCTAATTTAAATAACAAGGTTTGTGTCTCTGATTAAATCCCTAAACAAGATGATTAATAATCAAACAGCAAAAACATTAAGACTTTAATGATAACTTGTGTTAAAACCCCAAAATGAGGTGATGAGGAAGTGTTATTGTTCTGGTTGATGACATCATCGGTGTCATGGCTGGCTGTGATAGACGGCTGTAGGATAAGGAACGCCGTTACGCTCGTATTAATCATTAATGAAAAACAGAAGCAAAAGACTTTGTAGAATACAAAGAAATGCAGATTCAGAGAATCATGTAGAACACCATGACCGACACGATGATGAGCACCTTTTTCTCTGTGGCAATTTCTCTATCTGCCTTTTTTTGTGTAAATAAAAACATTGAGCTCTAGATTTAAAATTAGTGGGAATGTTTTTCTGAAAACAAGCACTGTTGACTTTCTTTTTATCTATGTTAATTTTACTTCATCTGACTTTTATTAGCTGGACAGATCTTGCTTTCTACGGATTCTGCATTCATTATTTCCCTCCAAACAAGGCTTTTATAAAAGGCAGCCACAGAGTTTACCCTGGTCTGCTCAGTGGATTTATTACCAAAAAGTAAAGGGTTTGTTTAGATGTTCCTTTACAAATTCAGGACACTGAACTCTGTGACGATGCAGCAGAGGTTCTCATGTGACAGCATTCTTGAATCTCTTAGTTTTCCTGAAGGTCTTTTTGAAGTTAAATATGCTTCTTTCTTAGCAATCTTTTGAGGCATCTTTAAGAGTTATCTCTTCCTGATCTAGGCTTGACATCCACTAACGCTCAGTTCTTATTCACATAAGAGATTTAAAAA
Organism: Anablepsoides cearensis; assembly: GCA_032275365.1. Classification (NCBI taxonomy): domain Eukaryota; kingdom Metazoa; phylum Chordata; class Actinopteri; order Cyprinodontiformes; family Rivulidae; genus Anablepsoides; species Anablepsoides cearensis. The sequence goes on along the minus strand of JAUBOC010000149.1, from coordinate 9,547,386 downwards.
GAAAAGTCTAGTGTTGCATGTCCACCGCCTTTCAAGCCAGTTTTAAACTAACTTAGTCTTATCTTGATGGCAGCTAGACGATCTTGATTATGCAGATGACCTGGCCCTGCTTTCAGATAATCACCATCAGATGCAGGAAAAAAAAACAACCAAATAGAAACATCAGCCAAATTCAATCTGAAGACGAAAGTGCTCAGAATGAACCAGTTATACAAACAAATTCATGTATCTTAGTATTGTGAACAATCTTGGAGGTGCCAACAAAGACATGAATCAGGAAGGCGACAGCAGTGTTTCTTAGGCTAAAGAGCATCTGGTCATCCAAGGAGAACTAAACTTTGCATATTTACATCTAATGTGAAGTTGGTCCAGCTATATAGTGCAGAAACAAGGAGAACAATCAAGAAGACAAAACAAAATTCAGGTGTTTATGAACTGCTGCTTAAGAAGAATTTGGGGAATATGCTGGAAGGATGGAAGGAGAAATGAGGATTTATGGGAATTTACAGAGGAAGACCTTATGGCAAGTCAAATAGTGAGAAGAAAATGGAAATGGGTCTGAGAAAGCCTACCAATACTATCACACAGGAGGCTTGTTTTTTGGGATCCACAGGGTAAAAGGAACAGAGGACCGAGGAGACGAGAGTTGAAGGGACTGGGGCTCGCATGGAGTGAAGTAGAAAGTTGGGCCCCAAACAGATTGCAATGGAAAAAACTCATAGATTGCTTATGTCCTGCAGGGGGTGATGCATATAGATAGATGACAGTCTTATCTTGAAAAACAATTAATATAATTTAAAAATAATTTAAGCCTTTGAGGTCAAATCTTTGAAAACAGCGTTCTGTATAATCCACATAAAATCTAATTGAATCGGTTAGCACTCAGCCATGTTGGATCAGGGTGACTCTCATAGAGAAAAACACATGCAGAGATACATCCAATGATTGTTTTCTGATTGTTTCATCAAAACCCATCCACTAGGTTATGGAACGTTTTGCTAACAAACAAAAACACACACACACACACACAACATTGTCACCCACCATAAAAATGAAGGCAAGAAAACAGTGACCTATAAACATTTTTAATAGCCTCCTTTTGTTCTGCGGGTTAGTTTACACTGCTGAAGGCAAGGAGAGCAACACGAGCCTCCTGACTGCTGGGAACGTGTTCAAGGTGTAAATATTACCTCTTTATGCTATTGTTTTCATGTTAAAAGACAGAGAACACTAATCTTACTTAAAGTAGCTATGACATCAAATTTTTGTAATAAAGAGAGACAATATTGATGCAAAAAAAATTGATGCCGCTGAGATACTCACATTTGAAATAACAGGAAGTGATGTCAAAGGGGAATTTCTACAATGGCTAACAGAATGTGTCACAGAAGAATCTGATGTTTCTTTTGACTCTCTATCAGAGAGTCACAGTACAAATGATATGGTTTCGATAAACAAAGACCAGGGAGTTCCTTTAAAAAAAAAAAAAAAAAAAAAAAAAGAGTTCTCCTTTGATGTCACTTCCTGTTTCACTTTGACTGAGCCAAGTTCACAAGAAAGTATGCCAATTATGTGACAAAATGGGTAAAATTGTGTGCATTATCTCAAGTTTCTGAAATATAAAGATGTTTTCTTTGAGTATTTCAAGAATATGCATGTCTCAGGTTCTTTAAACGTTCAGTCTTTCATTTAATTTATCTTGTTCTTCCTAGTAAACACGATTTTAATAAACATGTTGCTGTATAAACACCATAAGGAACAAGATGATGTCTCCCACTGTGCAATGCAGCAGGAGTAAAACAAAATTAAATTTACAATAAAAAAACAGCTAACCCAGGGTTATAAACAAGATTTCTTCTCGTCACTGATCGTCTTCCTCCCAGCTGATGTTGTGTAACTACCTCAATACGACACATGAGACTGCGGGTCATGTGCTGTGAGCGTTCAGCACACCAGTGAAAAGCCGATGGTCGTAGTGGGTGTACCGGTGGTGCAGCAAGGGGAGCACAGCACTGCAGAATTCCCCCCCCCCACCGGCTCAGAGAAAACTATTTATAGTGCACACACAGACGCACGGTTCGCATAAGCCCAGGAGTGTTTCTCACACACAAAACCTAGCATCAGTCAAGCGCAAAAAAAAAAAAAAAAAAAAGAAGTCAAGTTTCAGTAGAGGCTCCTGCAGGTGGGTCTCTCTCCAGGACACAAGCGAACACACACTCATAAACGTGCATAATGTCAGATTTATGAGGCGTGTGCAGCTGTAGGTCACACACACACAAAAACACATACTGGTGACAAATTAAACATTTATACAGTCTGAGGCTGATTCAGCTCATGAGTAACCCTGACCTAAGCTCTCCCCGGTGGGTGTTTGTGTATCTAACTTACCTGAGGAGGAGCTCTTTGGGGAGCTTCTTGTTGATGGGGGCTTCATCGCTGTTTGAGAACACCTGCCGAGACACAAGGTAAACAACAATAAACACGCTGTTTACTTTATAAGATGACATCTGAAGCTCATTTGGATAATTTATTTATTTCCTCAAACCAGAACAGAAACAGACTCTCGCTTCATGTTTATATGAAAAGCTGTGAACGGAGCTATCACTTCTTTAGGTTACTCTCATAAACACACCATGCCCCCCCCCCCCCTCCTCCTCCTCGTGAGTTTATAAATCTGTCAGCCTGGTCAGCTTGTTGGCATGCTTATCTCAATTAGCCTACTCTCTGGATGTCTGGCCATCTGCTGAGCGGCGCGCGCACACTTCACACACTCGTAGGCGCAGTGGCAGAACGTTCTCGATCAGGTGGGCCCTGCTTTTCAGCCGTGAATTCAGATTACGGGTTGAAACACCCACGGCCCCCCGCAGCCACTCCAGACGCGCGTTCCCCAGCCGGCGATGCGCCGCTCGCATCCTCAAAGACTCGGCAAGTGTTTCTAATGAGAGGACTCCCCGGTGTGTCACATGCAAACAGAAAATATGAGAAGAAGGAAAAAAATGGAGAGAGGTGGGGGGGGGGGGGGGGGGGTGCCAGGAAGGATGAGTGCGGGTTTATCCTGAAAGGCAGATGCAACCTCCTTAAAATAGAAAGCACCGAAGGAGAGGGATCAAACGGGAAGCAGGAGACAAAAGTCAAACAGAGAAATTTGCACTACAGGGACAGAGAACTGAAAAACAATTATTAGAGTAATTCATAAAAATCAAAAAAGGCCAAACATGAGGGAGGAAGTAATTAAATTTGTGCTTGATCAAGGTCAAAATGACAACAAAAAAAGAGGAAGATTTTCAGTCATTTTAGTAAAAATATTCATTAATATTCACACTGTTTGTTTAGGGGATGTGGTAGCTCAGTGGTCAACGCCACAGGCTTGTAAAAACTGAGGCCGCAGGCTTGAACCCAGGTTGCAACCGGAACTATTGCCAAATCTTTCAAGCAAGTTTGTGCTCTGTGTTGATCCCTAAAGAAGGGAGCAGCCAAAAGAAAAGCATTCAGATCATGTCTTATCGTAGCCCGTCAAACAGATTCATGAAGGAGAACAGACGTAAATAAGGTGGAGGGTGCGTTTCAAGACCACAAAGAGGAGGATGTTATTCTTAGACCAGTGACAAAATATAAAAACATCAGCGCAGAGCGGTTTTGTTGGAAAGATTTAAGACGTCTAATGATTCCCAAATTCATCAGTCGAGGATGAAGCGTCTTTGCCACATGGGAAACCAAGACAACGACGATTAATATTAATGAGATCCAAGAAGTGGAAATAGGAGATTAAGGAAAGACGAGCTTCACACGTCAGGTCTTTATGTTCCAGTGGCAACACAGAAGCCACAAGTTGACCTGCTGAGAATTCACCAAAAGGCTCCTGAACTCAGACAACATTAAAGAAAGATTAGAAAGAGAACCAGTCGCTGAGCATCACCCCTGATGGGAATGTTCTTCTGCAAGATGGACCAGAACTGAAGGAACACTGGTTACAGACCAGCACCAGACCTTTAGTGCTCAAGATCTCAGGCTGTGATGAAGGTTTATGTCCCACCAAGAAAACCGAAACTGAAACCTCCCATGGAGTGATGTCAGATTTTAGCATTTGTACAATTTCTTTTGTTCTTGGCAAACGTATCAAACACTCTTCAACAATGAGCTCAGCATGAGAAGAAGACCGTGGAGTAGGAGTGCATCCAACTCCAGCGATGTCCACCATCTACTAAGGTCGAGCAAGGTATATGAGTAACATATTACTATTATTACCCAGAATGCCCTGCACTGTAGTCCGCTTCCTGCTTTTGGAGCGGTCCCCGGTCGGCTTGGCATTCATGCAATCGAAACACACTTCAATCTATCCAAGACCTAGGCTTTGAGGCGGACCAGAGTTCAGTTTCGCATTCAAGCCTCCCCAAGCAAACCAAATGTGTCGAGTCACAGGAGGGAGACCCAGACCTCTGTTTCCACCTCTTCTGGAAGGACTCCAAGGGATTCCTGGGCCAGCTGAGAGGTGTTAAGCGTATCCCAGTTGGACATGCTCAGAAAACCTCAGCGAGGCATCCTTACCAGATGCCTTAAGCTCAACTGGCTCCTTTTGATGTGGCCTCTCCATAACTGAACTTCTCATCCCGTATATACAGTGGGTTGCAAAAGTATTCATACCCCTTGAACTTTTCCATATTTTGTCACATTACAACCACAAACATA
>JAUBOC010000149.1:9522981-9532985 GCA_032275365.1 Anablepsoides cearensis | reverse complement strand
TGTGTGTGTGTGTGTGTGTGTGTGTGTGTGTGTGTGTGTGTGTGTGTGTGTGTGTGTGTGTGTGTGTGTGTCTGTGTTGGGGGGGTCTGTAAAGTAGCTGCCCTCTCCTCCCACCCTGAACATTTTGAGCCGTGACGTGTTTACTGAATAGAAGATGTGAGTTTTCACACAGGTGCTTCATCTGCTGGTCACTGCGGCTATTTGTGGACAAACTGCGCCTCCAGAGCACCCCCTCCTCCTCCTCCTCCTCCTCCTCTTCCTCCTCCTTCAACATCCTCCTCCTTCAACATCCTCCTCCTGTCCTTCTCCCAGAGCGCAGTCAGTCTCTGACAGACAAAGAGGGGAGGCAGGTGTCTGCTTGACTTTCTCACTTCCAACACGGAGTCGTTTGAAAGTTTTATTATAGAATTATTTTGTTTCTTTAAAAGACAAAGAGTCAGATCAGATTAGATTAAATTAAATTACAATCCAGAACAAAACAAACATGCTTCATGTCCAGTCTTTGCTCTTTGGATGCTTGCTTTGTCTTGTTGTCTCTGTGATGGCAGATGGTAAGTGAACTTTTTACCACATTTATCACTGATGAAAATGTAAAAAAATAAATAAAATTCGAGCTTTTCCTAAAGTATTAAAGCAACACACAAACATTTAGTCGCTCGGATGGCAGCGAGTTTGGCACCAGGTTTGTGTGTTTTATGTCTGTTGTGTTGCAGTAAGAATAATTTAAAATATAAAATAAATACAACCAAACTAAAGATGAAGGAGAGTATTTTTGCTCTCAATTATATTTACTTAAATTTGAGTTTTTCTCCAGTTTAACCAAAAAATTCTAAATATGTATGAAATTGTTTATTGATTTGATTTTCTGAACAAAATGATATAAAATAAAGGTGGGAATGAAAATAAAAAATCTCACATATCTTGAGTTGTAATTTGCAAAAGTTCTTTTGATTAATGGTCATTTTAAAACCAACATTGTGTTAAATTCTGTCACTGTTTTGGAAAACTATTATGCAATGAGAAGCAGTGAATTTAATTTAAAACATGTTTTGATTGATGATTTATTTATTGAAATTATATGGTTTTGATTGTGAATGTGTTAGTTAGATCTATAGATACATAGAAGTGTGTTTTTCTTATTTAATTATTTTGAGCTCGAACAAAATTAGCACTGCTTAAATAAAAATATTACTTAAAAGATCCTAATGACCTTTAGGATAGGGGAGGAAGTGTGATTTGCATGTGAGTTCAGCTTGTAAGGAGAAACTTGGTCCAGTTTGGAACTTTTAGGTCTGAATTGAAAAAGTGTCTCAATTGAGAAGAAAAAATCTTCAATAATATTAATTAAAAAAAATTGTTCAGCTTCCTGAAACTTGCATTAAAAATTTCAGACTTGATGGTGTTCAGCTATTATTTTTATAACCAAAAGCCTCAGAAACAAAAATAAATAAAAATAAGATTTGCAGAGTTCATAAAAAGCTGACTTTTTGCTGTTTCTCCTCAGGTCGAGTGTTTGTTGTGGGTCCGAGGAGCCTCTCGGGTGTTCTGGCCTTCAGAGATGCTCAGCAGGCGTGCGCCTCCCAAAGAGCCCGCCTGGCATCAGTGGAGGAGCTCCGTCACGCCGTGGCCGAGTGCTTCTTCTCTCAGTGCACCCGTGGGTGGCTCCACGGAGGCATCGTGGGGTAAGAAAACAGGCCTTTGCTTTTAAACAGCGAGATTTGAGACCCCTGAAGGGGTCAAAGGTCACTTTTGGTGCTTCAAAGTGAATGAAGGAGGGCGCAAGAAGGGATGAAAGAGGATGGATGTAAAAGCTGGCAGCAGCGAAGGAGGAAGAGCGGGAAGATACAGGGCTGACACGTTTCAGGAGGAGTGGGGTGGGAAAGCGGAGGAGAGGGGACGGAGAAAGACTTCTTTGTTTCCAGCCGGAGGACGAGGGAATTCAGAGCTGGGGTGTCATGTCGACAGCCGCCTCCATTTACGCTCAACGCTGCTTTCATCACCCAGAAACACAAACTCACACACATTTACCTACATCAGGTGCACTGATGAATAAATAACAGCGTGTTAATTCAAGAGGACATCAAATTTGTTTGAAGCTTTTGGTCTGTGTGACTTTGGCCAAGAAAAAACTAAAGAAATGTCTTAATTGGAACATTTTATTCTTACAGGTATGTGTATGATTTAATTTGGGTTATGTTTCAAACATTACTAAATCAGAGGCTAGCAGTAAATCAATTACATGTTAATTAATCAGTGATTAAAATACTGGAAACAGGTGAGCAAAACAGAAGTAGTTTCATTTTGTGAAGCTGTTATCAGCAGTCAATATCTTACCTGTTGTAGACAGTGATCGGGCTTTAGTTTTGACCATGTAAACAATCTCTAATCTCTTCATTTCATTGTGATTTATTGTTATTTTTTCTTTACTTTGACGCTACAATAAATTCAGCAATATTTACCTAGAAGTTATTTACACTGAAGACCAAGTTGACAACAGGAATGCTGCAAAATAAAACATATTAAGCAAAGGCCTAATACTGAAAATGTATCTGGTGGAAAAATAAGGACACAATTTGTTTGAATCACTGTGATTTTTTTTAGTTACATTAAAGTTGTTTTAATTTGACAAAGTATTAGCTTGACTCTTCTACAAACTGATGACCAATAACTGCAGCAGGTAAGATATTGACGCCTGACAACTTTACCCTTGTCTTAGCTTATGAAATTAGACTTGTGATGATTAGCTACAGCCATAAAAAAAAAAAAAAAAACTACAAAAAAAAAACAGAACTATTTAAGGTGTTTTAATGTAAAAGAAGATTTTTTTGTGTGGGTCTTTATCGTTTCCTATTGCTCTCAGTATTTTGCCCTTATAAGCTGAAGTTAGCGTGGTAGAGGCATACGTCATGAGTCACAGTCTCACTGCAGCACCAGTCAAATTCTTTCCAAATACTGACACTTTGATTAGTTCAGTTACACTCAGATTCACACAGTAAGTCCAAAAACCCTTCCTGTTAACGAGCGCTTAAACTTTTATTAACTAAACCTGTAATATGTCTCACTTGTGATGACATTTTTGTACGCCAGGGCCAGGGGTAGCTTTGGAAACAGGATGTACTGTAGGTGGTAGCCTCTTTTTAAACTTTTTGTTAAACCCATAAAAATCTAGAGAGTTATAAAGTTGCCTTTCTGGGCCATCCATCCCCTCATTTATCACCGTGTCACATGCTGCTGATACTGAAGCACGTCCGAGCCATGATGGGGCTTTTTGGGCCCTGATGTCACGCTGAAATAATATTTGTTTGGGCAGAAAAACCAGGCAGCAAACTAACAGAGCCCTGCACTGTGGTGCTGGGTGCTTAGATCTGTTTTATGTATAGGTTTATGGAGCAGAGCAGCCATTTCCTGCTGAGAAGAAACAATATATTTATATTAGTAGGCTACTCTCTCAAGGTACAATATAATTAATGCAACTTTTTCCTCATGTCTTCTATCCCAGGACCACTGTGTGTAATATTGAAGCCAGCTCGCTGAAAGCAGTGAACGTGAGGACAGAAAACGGTACAAAGGATACTGCACACCTGAGCGCCTTCTGCATCAAAGACAAAGGTCAGAGAACGCAGTTTGATAAAAACAGAATCATGATTTATGCTTATTATGAAATGTGTTGTATTTTACTGCAAAGACAGTAAGAAATTGTTACAAATGTGCAAGCACGAAGCGGGCCAAGCTTGTATGTTTTTTGGGGGAAAACGCTGAGTTTGCTTTGGAAACACCATTTGAAATGAACAAATTCAACAGATAAATTTACACCATTTTACTCACCTGATGTACCTTCTCTAAACTGATTGGCATTAAACTTTCCTTTAGGATCATAGGAGAGATTTTTCATAAATATCTAAGCTACATCTCCAATGGTGCTTTCATTGTGACATCAACGTTTTCTCGGTTGACCTGTGACCCGTAAGAGTTAGGCTCGGCTAGTACTCAGAACTACAAGAATTGTTTATCGGCGTACTTGGGTCAGTATCCATTTGTATTGCGTTTTTTGTTTCTTTATATTGTTTGTAAAGCTTAAAAGGCTACTTAAAGTTTAATTCTAACTCTGTTGAGTTATCTACAACAAGTAAGATATTGAACCTTGCTTCAAAATATCTGCACTATCACCTGAACCATCAGTTTTGATTGATTCTCGCTGAGTAATAACATAAAAATCTATATTTATGGTAGCGATGTAGCAGTTAAAGTGTTGTTCTTTAATAACACAAGTGTCATTGTGTTTGTTCTCAGCCGTGGCTTGTGGTGACCCTCCATCCTTCCCCAACGCTCGCCTGCAGGAGAGCTCAGGCTTTGAGATGGGCGACGAGCTGCTCTACACGTGTCTGCCGGGTTACGTGATGCCAACTGGACACGCTGCCTTCAGCCTGATGTGCGACAGCTGCGGGGAGTGGTACGGCACGGTGCAGCTTTGTGTCAAAGGTAGTTTTAAAACAATTATTCACATGTTAATGTGCTGAGAAGGTAAAAAACAACAACCAGACGTTAACTTGTGATTTCAGATGAAGATGGCGCCTCAGTGTGACATGCCATAACGTGTCCGTGTTGACTGAGGCAGAAGACCAGGCCTGGGAGGTTTAGTCAAAGGCCTCGTAGTCATATTTCACCTCTAAAGTTGTGGTTTTGAAACAGTTTCAAAGCAAATATATGGATTCATAAAATGATTTAGACAAGATAAAATACAAAAATAAATCTATGTCACCATAAATAAATTATTACTTCAGACATTCTTTTAGATTTTTAAACACTTTTTTGTGATAGTGACAAATACTTCCATGCATTCAAGAATAGGATAATTCACAATTACACGTTTCATTAATTTAAAATATTTTTAGTTATCTCTCTGCTGAAGTTCAGTTTATCTTCTGAAAAAAACATGTAAATCAATTATATTTTTAGACATACTGTGCAAAGTGCAAACATTTAAAGGACGTATACTGTACTCTTTCACAAGATTAAAAGGTAAATTTACCTAAGTTCACCATGTTTTACAGATGATGAAAAAGCTTTTTAACATTTCCTTGAAAGTTGATAACATTTAATTTTATGTAGCGTTTAATTAATGTTATCTTTCTATGTATCTTCAGATAAAACTGAAAGCCATGTAGACTATGAGGACAAGTTTGAAGATTCCTACGAAGCAGCAGATCATGACCGAGGCAGTCCAGAGGAGCAGCATGACAAGACGTCTGAGGAAGTATTTAGATCCCGAGATGGGAAGATAAGCTCGCAGCAGCAAATGACAAGATTTAGGGTCAACGCAGGGTCGGAGCATCAAGACCAGCATGAAGAGCGTGACGTGAGAGAAGCAGTGATTAATAACAGAAGAGCATTTGGAGGGGCTGTTGATGAAGCGGCTAAACGTGAGGACCAGGTCCATTCGAGCCGGGAGCAGGAGAGGAGCGAGGACGTCGGGACAAATGTGGCTGAAGCTACAGAAGAACCCGTCTCTCTTCTCTCTCAGAAACACCTGTTCTGGTTCCCCTCTGAGGCCTTCCAGAACGAGAAGGCTCCCCTCTCCTCGGACTCCATCACACAGACAAAACAGAGAGCTTCTGGTGCGCAGTCACAGGAGAGTACAGAAAACGAGAGCCAGGAGAGGCATGACATCTCACACCCCACTGATGATGATGACGATCACGATGATCGATACGATGAACTGGACCATGATGAGGGAGGTGATCGTGATGACAGTCGTCACGATGACCACGACCATGATGATCGTGATGATCATGATGACCACGACGACCACGACCATGATGACCACAATGACCGCGATGATCACGACCATGATGACAACGACCGTGATGATCATGATGACCATGATGACCGCGATGATCACGACCATGATGATCACAATGACCGCGATGATCACGACCATGATGATCACGATGACCACGATGATCACGACCCCGATGATCACGATGACCACGATGACCATGACCTTACTGATAACCCAGATGACCCAGACAGCCACCAAGTAGAAGATGATGATCGTGTGATGCATCGTGGTGAACATGAGAATACACGAGAACGCCACCAAGACCACGATGACCACTATGGCACAGGCGCACATGAAAAGGACCGCAATCATGTCGGCTATGGCACTCAGGTGTATGATGATCAAGACGATCCATACGATGAACACCACAGCCGGGAGGATCACGATGATACAACTGATGATCACGATGATAATGATGATGAACATCCAGATGGCTCTGAGGAACATTCAGATCACAATGACCATGACGATGATGATGACCACTTACCAGATCATGATATCCACGATGATCATGAAGACAAGAGTTACGATGACCATGACAGTCATGAAGATGATGACGGTCCCTCGCGAGTGATCTTTTCAGTAGCAACAGAAGAGCGACCAATTATCACCCAAAGGGGAGCGGGAAGTAAGACCACCGAAGACGAGACCTGGCTGGATGGGTACCCTATTCAAGGAATGGAAAATGGTGATTCCACAAAAAGACCAGTAAGACCAGTGGATGGCGAGCAAGTTGTCAAAACGACAGACAGACCCAATGACGTGGAAGTGCGTAAACGGATTCCCCACACCAACTCACCAAGTAAACGTGAGTCTCCCACTACAGCACCTGAAAGGGTGGTGGAGAAACTAAGGCCCGGCTACAGGACCCCTGGTATCTCCCCCGATCATATACAGCCTTCAGACTCCCCATCCTACTCGGACACCCTGGACTATGACACGCAACAGGCGGCTCCCACGCAGTCCTGGCTGGACGAACTCACCGAGCACCCCTTCCTCGATCACGGCCTAGCTCCTCCCGTGCACGACGGCGACGTCTTCCCTGGCATGACTGGGGAACACGTCGTGCACGACCTGCCCGGTGAGATGGGGGAGGCGGAAGGAGAGATGGGGGAGGCGATCTGCACGGGCGACGACTGCCCTCCCCTCCCACCGAGTTCATCCAGTCGAGGTCCCACGGTGGCAGCCATAGCCGTGCTGGTGTGCGTGGTTGCAATGGCGGTCATCTTCGGGGTGTGGTGTTACAAACGGCAACAGCAGAAGAGCTCGATATACGAGATGAATGGGAAAGGCCAAAGTCAAAGCAGACAGGGCCAACAGATGGAGATGCAGCAAAAAGTGTAGACGCTTGTGTCGAGGAGAGGATGAAGAGACTTTTAGGACAAATTCTGGACCACAGACGTACAAGTTTTTGAATATGTAGGAACCAAAAACTTACGACTGCTCTGCTATAATGAGCAAACCGTGGTAGCGTTAACAAAAACATTGTGATACACCAAGACTTTTTGCTGGAACATGAAAGAAGACGATAACAAATCCCTTAAACAATTTTACCAAAATTCATCCCTGTTCGTTCGACTAGTTGGACTCATAAATGAGCTGTGCCTCAAATAATATATTTTGACAAACATCTGAATAAATGAACTGAGAATTCAACTCTGAAGGTCCTCTGACATTGTGGTAAAGAATCATAACCTTTTTATTTTGTTTGTGTGAGTGATTGTTTTTGTACCACATTCATGGTGAAGTTCAGAGTGATCAGCTGACTACAAAGGAAAGTAGTCCGTGTTGATGGGTAGATGAGAATGTATAACCATTTTTTCCCTCCGTTCTGTTGATTATGGCATTTATTTGATGTGTTCAGACCCACTCAAACATGTATGAGATAAAGATAATGTACTGGTGGGATGGAGGAACCAGAGATTAAAATCACTGTGGTGCTAACACAACAAAGGATCATGACCTCAAATGTTTTAGCTTTATCCTAAAATAACATTAGTGATTTACTTACATAATAGTTTAAACACAACATTTTCAGAGTAGATATTGTAACTAAATAAAAATAATAAATCAGGGTTAGACCAAAAGCCCTTATTTGTATTACAGTTTTTATGTGCAAATGATAAATGTTTAAAGTTTCATTATATAATTTTTACCCTTAATTAAGCTGCAAACAATTACTTCCCATATAAAGTTGTAATATATTAAAATTTTCAGGGTATACAGTCTTACATTGTATTTCCTGCCATTGCTGTAAGGTTTTATGATGATCTAAATGCAAAACCTTTTGTGGCAAGTTTTATGTGGCAATCTGGCAATAACCTGTGGTTATACCTAACCAAATGCCAATAGATCATTTAAACATATTTTTATTTGCACCTACACATGGAGTATTTATTAGCTCTGATTAACAGGAACACAATACAAGAAAAAGGTTTGTCAATGAGGGTGCTGCAGCTGGGGCCGCAAGACTGGGCACAGCACAAGATGTCCTTTACGAACAATAAGAATGTCTTCTGTAAAAAAAACAAAAAAACAAAAAAATACTAGTATTTTGCAGCTGTCCGATTGTTTTTAGTCCCATGTGTGCAGACATTTATTAGTTATGTATTTGTGTGAATCTTTTCATTTGTCTGTAAGTAAAATATCTCATGAACCGCTGGACGGGTTTTTATTGAAACTCTCAGAAGGGAATCAGTGGATGGACAACCCAGGTGTGTTTATAGCAGAGTGAAAATGCCTCTGTTGAATACTTTGCAGAAACTTTGGATCTTCAAAACCACAACTAAAACCTAAAAGATGTTAATTAAATAGACGATGTGGTCACGAGTTCACAAGGTTTTGCCACTTTTCATTACCCATCCATGAAACCACAGACAGATGTGAAGGGTGTCCAGTGGAGTTGATTTATGTAAAAACATAAAGTACATTTTTTTCTCCCGCATCTATTTGTTTACTTTTAGTGATGAACTTAGAGATCTCTTTAACATGAGGCAGTTTTCAAGAAAACATTTTTTATTTTATTATAAAACAGTAAAATGTCCAATTTGACTAGAAATTGTATCCATTTATATTTAGCCTGTTTTTGAATAAAGTTGTAAAAAACAAATAAGAATAAAAACTGGTTGGAGCTTTACAAAAATCAGTCATTTAAATAGTGATAGAAAACTACAATCAGCGCACCTGGAGCTAAAATTCTAGTATATATTGCATTGTCAGCACATTCAAGTATTAGTTGAATTTAAAAAATGTATGAAAATTGTTTTCGTTAATAAAATGTGGGATTTTCTACTAAATATCACATTGAACAGGCTGAAGTGTTTATCAGAACAAAATGTGTGTCATGAATGTGTTCAAGTCTCAATAAACACAAAAGTTTTTGAATTATTGCTTCATTTTTTTTTTTTACTGTCGTCAGAGTCAAGTTATCTTCTCTTATGATCAAGGTTTTAAAAACTGTAAATTGCTGAAAAATGAAGGAAAGTAAAGAAAAAAAAAACAGGAGTGAGAATGTTCTCCTGTGGGTTTCTAACATGACTGTGTGACAAACTGCACAGAGACTCAACGTTCAAACAATATTTTCCATGAATGTCTCCTCTCGGCTCTTCATCACCTCCACTTCAGGTTTTTTTGTTTATCAAGACTCCAATAAATAAATAAGTAAAACAAACAGTGAACTGGAACAGATAAGTTGCTTAATTAAAATTTCAACATTAAATATGGTTGTCTTAAAAGACAGTATATTTCTAATTATTAGGTTTAGATGTGTGGAAATCAGTAATATTTAATATTTTTGCTAATTTCTTCAGAAACAGTGATTAAAGGGATAATTTGGTCATTTTTAAAAAAAGAAGCGAATAGCAGAAATCTTTGGTTAGTCTGATGTAACATTTTTCATCCTTTTGTCATTTTCTCTGCAACAAATAGCTTTTTTTTTTCTTCTTCCGCTCTTTGGAGGAGCAAGTCGCTTTTACCCGTCTCTCCTGCCCTCCCTTATCTTCCCTGCTTTGCTGCTCGGAGCCTTCTCTACGTTTTTCATTCAAAACCAGAAATTATGGATATTTTTATTTTTATGGATTTGGTTAGCCGGTCTCTTAATAAATTTTTTGGAACAAAGTTTTTTCTTCAATGGGAGGACATGTTAAAGGTGGGACCTCTGTTCTGC
>JAUBOC010000149.1:9491764-9504939 GCA_032275365.1 Anablepsoides cearensis | reverse complement strand
GTCATTTTGGAAAATCTAACCACTCATTTTTACTCAATACTTTTACTTTTAATACTTAAATACATTTTATGTCAGAACAAAAAAATCAAATACTTTAAGACTTTTACTCAAGTATTATTCTTAGAGCAGACTTTAACTTTTACCAAAGTAATTTTATGTTAAGACACTTGTACTTTTACTTAAGTATCACTTTGTTGTACTTTATACAACACTGCATATATTACTTTTTTAAATCATGAATTTTAACTTTTAGATGCAGACTTTTATTTTGAAAGCGGGGTTTACAACCATTACCGTAACATCCGGTCAATGCGCACAACAAAAACAACGTGAGACGTGACAAAAAGCTGTTGCGCTTCTCGCTCATCACTTTCCGACCGCCGTTTTTTTTTTTTTTTTTACCGTAACTTCAGGAAGTTTCGACATAGCGAAGAGGACAAGTTGCTAATAACACCGTACCGCAACTGAAGGTAAGTACTTTACTTCTGATACATTAACAAAGACTGAGTCGAATTGTTTTTGTTTACGACATTGCTGAGTGTAGTAGTAAGTAGAGACACTTTTTGGTGTTTTTTTTGCCTTTTTAAGTCGAGTTTTCAACGCTGACGCATGGACATCAAGTTGCTGTAATGTAATGTAATGTAATGTTCACATTACCGTGTACTCATCACGACCAGAGCAATATACGAAATAACTAGCATAGCAGGGTGATGTCATAAACTTTGTTCTTGAAAAAGTGAACAGAATTACCACTAGTTAATGCTAGTTAATACCCAAGAAAACAGAAAATAAACAGGAACATCGCTAAGATAAATATTTAGTCGTTTGTTGACATTCATTATAATACAAATGGTCTTTTATGGCATGGAAATAGAAGGAAAAAACTAACTTAGAAATTATATATTGAAAAGCAGTCTTCAGATTATTTTTGAAGACTTTCATATCCTTTCCTGTTTATGTTTGATGTTGTTGCGCCACCTGGTGGTTGGGGTGTGAATCTACAGATAACGTGTGAACATTAAAACATAAACCTTTTATTCTGAATTATAGCATTTCTGAAATTTCTTCCTGTGACAAAAAGGATTTAGATTTAGAAACGGGTCAAGTAATTTGTAAACTAAAGAAAATAGGAATATTTTTTAAAGTAAAGAAACGAATTAAGAGAATTTGTCTGATGAAACTAAAATCAACTTAGCATTACTTGTTTGGAGAGAGATTTTATTTTTACCTATTGATTTATTTTTTATATATTTAGGAAAAATTTTACTTTGTAATAACAAAGTTAAACTCAAATTTCGTTTTGTGCCTTTATATTTTTGTTTCAATGTCAACAATATAATTTTCTGTATAAAAATTGTTGAAGCTAAGTTTGCTCTAGGAAGTTGACTCCTAACATGTTAAATATTTGAATCTGGCAGACTCTGCATTTCTAAACCACAATTATTTTCCTTAAAGAAAATGTAATTATCTGTGATTTCTTTATACAGGTGTTTTTTCTTTTATTGTTTTTTGTTTCGTCTTCAGCGACAGGATGCAGCCAGGTGAGGAGATAAAAGCCACATTTCACTATCTACATTTGCTTACTTTTTCCCTGTAAACAAACATTTATTGAATAAATTTTTTTAATACAGCACTTTCAGGCAGAAGCCAGCTGTCCGTCTCTCTGAAGGCTTATCTGAACAACAAAAACAGATTACAGCCCATCATTGGTTTGTTGCAGTAAATCCTCAATTAGTTAAAGCAGCCAGTTATAAGTTTTACATTGAAACATTTTCTTCTTGTTTTGTGTGTTTAGGCCTGAGTAGCATCACTGAGTGTGTGAACGTGGGTTCAGAGAACAGAGAAACGTTGTACTTGTGTGAAGTGTGTGCGTGTCGACTCACTAAAGCTGATATCCGGAACCACATTCTGGGAAGCCACCACAGATTCAACTACATTGTAAGCAGCCCTGAAGAGAAGTCAGTATTGGAGATGTATTCTTGGCTTGTGGTTCAACCGGTAATGTTTGTTTTTATCAGAAAGCCCATCACCCCCTCTCAGTGTGTAAATGGCAGGACAGCCCCGACCTGTCAAAGCTGGCCTGGCCGCTGATGGAGTTGGCCAAGACGCTGGAGGTGAAGGAGGGACCAGGAGATGTCCAGGTTTGATGTTTTCACTGTGAACGTTTTACTTTGCAGCTGGAAGGTTCGAGTGTAATCATATCTTTTTACACCTTTTCTATAAAGCTATTAGAAGTTCCTGACGTTGTTTACCAGAAGATTTCTACAGAGTGTGAAAATAACGGTTAGTGAATATTAAATTATTAAAATCTGTTTGTTTCTTTGCCGCGTCGTATTGTTTCAGTTTTAATTTCCTGTCATCCTGCGTGCGTTGTCTCTGTGTGACACAACTTCTGCCTTCAACACCACAGCAGCAGCTCTGATAAACGCCTTAAAAGATGAGCGGGGGGAACCGGGAGGCTTTT
This sequence comes from Anablepsoides cearensis, assembly GCA_032275365.1. Lineage (NCBI taxonomy): Eukaryota > Metazoa > Chordata > Actinopteri > Cyprinodontiformes > Rivulidae > Anablepsoides > Anablepsoides cearensis. Next base: position 9,502,475 of record JAUBOC010000149.1, on the reverse strand, counting down.
CAGAAGCAACGTCTTTGCACTATCCCTCCGAGTCGCGGAGGATCGTCCTGTGTCCACACAGGCGAGGAGGAGCTTCGGAGGTGTTTGACGGCGCTGACGTGGAACCGTACGAGATTCCAGCACGGATGGAATCTCCTCTGATTCCTGCAAATCAAACTCCTGAATCTACGGTGTGCTTTAACAATGCGATGGATGTGCAGACGCCGTATGAGAATAACAACTTTTCTGGAGATGTGTCGGGAAGCAATCCTCTCATTGGTGAGTATAGAATGAAAAAAAAAACTTTGCTTAACTAGCTAAATATTTTTCTTAGAAGAACAAGCAAAAATCCACATTTGCTTCAGGTCTTGTTCGCGTTGATGAGTTGAGAAGTGAAAATGGCAGCTCGTATGGTTTCCTGTGCCACTGCTGTCGCATCAGATCCAACAAAATCGACCTCTATGATCACCTAACCAGCTACTCCCACCTGTCCAACTACTTGGTAAGATTATTTTGGAACCAGTTTGCACCGTATTTAGAGCAGTTACTAATACAAGTGTGACGTCACTTAAACATAGATGGAAATTCAACCGGATCTGGTGGACATAATGAATGAAGATACTGAAGCCAACTTCCAGCTCCTCCAATCACTGGCTGACCAAGTGGAGCAACAGGAGGGCAGAGGAGAGCCGAAGGTAGTTCGTTTTCTTTTCAGCACTGATTGTTCCATCGATGTTACAGTGAGGCCTGAAGATTCTTTACAAATGAATACATATTGAATATATAACAAGGGATTTATTGTTATTTAAAATTAATTACATCTATTGAGTATATTATCTGACATGTAAAAAGGGGTGCAACAATACATGTACCCGTATCGAACCGAACCGAACAGTATCGTATCGAAGACAGTTGTATCGAACAATACAGAATTTTTAAATGTATTGTATCAACTTATCTTTTTAAGATGCTCTGTGTTGAAGGATCCGTGGATCTTTGTTCAACTACTCCACCTAGGCTGCATTTTCGAGCACAGATCCACTGAGAAACTGGCTGTTTTAGCAATATTTAATTTAAAAACTGGACTTTTGAGGTTAAACAAATGTTTATTATTGATTTCAATAAATTGCAAGTTAAAAAGGACATGGAAACTTTTCTTTTTTTTATCGAAAAAATATCGAACCGTGAGACTAAAGTATCGAACCGAACGGTGAATTTTCTGTATCGTTGCACCCCTAGTAAAAAGAGGCAAAGGTTTAAGGATTTAGTCTGGGGTTTTACATGAACCAAATCATATTTTGTTAGTGGCTTCTTGTAATGAACAAAAATCTGTCAAAGTCTGATTTTAACAATTCATCTGTTAACAGAGGTTATGAGTTCATCATGACTTGAATAAAGCAAGTTGTTCCTCATTAGTTTTAAAACCATCACTAAGTTTTGATTCCGCTGATCTGCTGATAAACTGAGCAGTGAGGTGAAAATCCAGTGACTGATTAAGATCAGTCAGGAGAGCTGAAAGTTTAAAGAACATTAAATAAAGGTATAAAATACAGCTTTATCCACCTTTAAATCTTATATTGGATAATTTTGCACAAAGATACTTTTTATTTGTTTATTTAGCTGTAAAGATCTACCTTTCAGACTTGTATGCAAACCGAATGTTTTGGGAATATTTGTTAAAGTGTTAGTTTTGTGTTGTTAAATGGTTGTGATTGCACTCTCAAATATCTCATGTTCCCAGATAGTAAATGTCCCAGAATCCTTCTGTAGGCAGATCACTGGCAAAAGTTACCACTGGTGTAAGTAAAGCTGATTTTTATTTTTTTTTTTTAACTATCTTTTTACTCGGCCGTAAACCTTCCACTTCTTTTGCTCCCAATTCTGCTTTCGAGGTGTGAACTGTGAGTATAATTCTGTTTTTGCACGTTACAGAAACTCTTACTGCCGATGTTACCTGTTGTTCTCTGTTGTCATTATTAATGTAGAGTTTAGAAATTGTTCCATTTATACATTTTTGTACATGTGTGCAATTTTTTATTGTATTTGCTTTTGTCTTTCTGTTTAATGCCTCTTTTATACTAAAGTACTGTACTGTGCAATTTTTTTTCTGTATATCCCTTGTATTGTTCCTGTTATTTTCAAGGTTTAAGAATGCTGTCAAATGGCTGGGTAAATACTAACATCCAGATCAAACGAAAACCTGTCCAAGGTGTGTTTTTCTACAGTTTATATTCTTTTTGTACAACCTCAAGTCCAATAAATATGGAACGTTGTGTAAAACATAAATAAAACCTGTATTCAATTGAAAACACTACAAAGACAAGATATTTCATGTTCAAATGCATAAACTTTTATTTTTTGAAAATACTCATTTTGAATTTGATGCCTGCAACACGTTCCTAAAAAAAGATGGAATGATGATTGAAAGTGGTGAGTGTCATGATTGGGTATAAAAGGAGCATCCTTGAAAGGCTCAGCTAGGGCAAGTTGAGGATTACCACTTTGTGAACACCAGCGTGAGCAAATAGTCAAACAGATTAAGATTATTTCTCAACGTACAATCGTAAGAAATTTAGGGATTTCATCTACTACATCCCATAATATTATCAAAAGACTCCACGAAAACCAACATTAAATGTTCATCTGATTGTACAATACATTTCTTGTCTTTGTAGTGTTTTCAATTGAATATAAATTAAAAAGTATTTGCAAAATATCTGTTTTATTCTGTTTTTATTTATGTTAAAGTCATTGGAAGTGGGGTTATTATGTATTTAATTGATATTGTTTTTTTTTCTGTTCACACTTTAAAGGCGTGACCAAGCATCCAGCGTTCACGAAGATCCCTGTAGTGATGTCAAAACCAGCGAAAAGAGAGAAACAACAGAGGAAGAGGAAGAAGAAAAGGACTAACACCATGTTCAACGTAAGCTTTCCTCTTCGCAAAGGTGCGTTGCTTCTGGAGAGGACATCCTTCAGAAAGGGCAGTGTGCTCCAGATGACTTCACCATCTTTATCTGACCCTGATCCGGTGTCATTGCCGCCGGACACGGAGCTAAAATGTGACGAAGCTTCTTTTGAAAATAATGACGCTGAAGGATCCTCGGACTTGCAGAACTCTCAACTAGAGCGAGGTCTCTGTGAAGAGAATGTAGTTTCTGAAGGATATGTCCCAGAAACGAACATCAGAGTCACCGTGTTTCAAGACGCAGAGGGAAGTGACGGCGTGCACTTTAACCAGTCTGACAAAGAAACTGAGGACCTTATGGTGTACGGAGAAAGGAAGTACGAAAGACAAGATGGATCTCAAGGACCTCTTCAAGACTGGCCAATTGTAAATGTCCAAGCACAGAGAGGGGGGCTATTTCCTGCTGCGTCCCACAACGAGGACTGGCGTCCTTATAAACCCTACTACAGACAGGAGGTCAACCCTAACGGGTGGTACAGCTCAGCTTCAGTCCAAACAACAGCTGAAGACATGAGACAAATGAATGGAAACGACACAACTTCCTGTTCTGCTCAACATTATCAGAATCAGCAGATGGCGTGGGGCGATGCCGGTTCTGGGACAGGCGGCACGTGGGATCAACCCAACCTGCCCGGCGAGGTCGCTACTTTCATCGAAGCTGCCAGGACCAACGTACAAACGCAGCCGGTGCACGGAGGCAGCATTTCATCAGAGCCCGGGGTGAGCTTTTATGAGACCAACCCGAGACAAACGGGCACAGGATTCAGGTTTAACTGGTACTACGCAGACCCACAGAACTATACCACAAAGCCTGCTGCCGTTCAGGTGGGCTACATAAACCAGATGTTTAACTGCCAGAATACTGGACCCAGCGCTCACCCTGCCTGGTACGGGTCAGAACCAGCCGGTGAGCGTGTTTACATGGCTTCAATGCAGCCAAATGGTTTCACTCAGCCAGGAGCAGCTGTGTATTACAGCGCCGTTTCATTTCAGAAATGGGGTCCCGACTGATTGAAAGCATTTTATCTCCTTTTTGAATGAATGTAAAATCAAATTTATGCAAACGGAGCTATGAGTTCAAGTCACAAAGTGGAGAAAGTGTTCTGCCTAAAATGTTGTGGTTTTAGGACCAAAAAATGTGAAACATGTGTGATCAATTTAACTGACTCAAGGCCAGATTGAAGGTATAAAGGTGCCTGGGCAGTGGAGTTAAAGTGCAATAAATGCATTGTTTATTTGGGAACAAAGCTGTTTAATAAAAAAAATATTAAAGTTACTCAAACTATTTCTGGTTCTACCAAAGACTAAAATTCATTCTGAATAACTAGAACCATCTTTATTAGTTTTAGTGTTTTGTGTTTAAATAAATTAAATAAATCTTTCTCAGGGAAAGAGCTGCAGTTTCTAAACCCTGTTAGTGCTAACACTACTACTCCGTTCTAATATAAATGTGACTGCATTCAATATTGTTGAGCTTTGCCTCGATAACTGCAAAGAAGAGTTTACTGTGAAGTTTACATCATAAAATACATGTTTTTGAGCTGAGTTGAGTTAAATGTTGACCAATGTTGTCATAATGCAGGTTTTGCAGTGTTCATTATTAAGTCCTGCTTTTTTCTGTTTTTGTGTACCTGTAGATTTTGTTTACCACTGTTTTCTTATGTAATGAATGAATTTGATTTTATGCTTTTTTTCTTTTTATTTTTCCTTTTTGCAAAAAATGCCCAGGTAGTGGTCAAACATGTTAAAAACTTAATTTTTGTGTTATCTCCATCATGTATAAAACGTGACAACTTTACAATAAAAATGCAAACACTGTTGAATGATGGTATAAGCTGCTGTTTTGTTTTTTTAATGGACACATAGAAATACAAATTACATTTAAATGTCAACATGGGCCTGCTGGGTGGTGGAGGGGAATGCATAAGGACTAGGTGGAAGATGTTGCAAAGTTTTGAGTAAAGCATACCCCTGGACACCCCCTAGAACTGCTTCACTCCACAGCTGTTTGTTAACATGAACAGGTGTTTTCTCATTGTCAGCAGATGTTGGCAGATAGGAGGTAGACTCTGGTATTATTTCTAACGAGTTTTAATGTTAAATATTGCAATTGGACAACCTTGCTTCTAAACATAACAAATCAACAAAAAACAAACTAAAATTAGTAGTGAGATAAGTGACACCCCCAAAAAAATATTTACTTTAGAGCCAATACTGCGGCTACGAATTATTTTATTAATGAAATGAACGGAACGCGGAACCATCTCGGAACTTCTCGCGGCGGACGGAAAACTGAACGCACCACCAGGAGGGGCGGCGGTAAACTGGTTAGCATGAACAAACCAGGCTCCGAAACGGCGACCTAAGCATCTACTTTGCATGGCAGATAGTCGGAGAGACCCTTTAACCGACTGGCGAAGACATATTTGAGGACAATCCCGAAGCTGCGTCTCGCAGTGACTCGACTCTCCCCGGGTGAAATCTCGTCGAGATGTCCGCTTTCTCCGAGGCGGCTCTAGAGAAGAAACTATCCGAGCTGAGCAACTCTCAGCAAAGTGTGCAAACCCTGTCGCTGTGGCTCATCCACCACAGAAAACACTCCAAGACTATTGTCAGTGTATGGTTCAACGAACTAAAGAAAGGTAAGCGGGGATCTGACTCAAAGTAAACAAAAACAAGCTGCTTCTGCAGCTCAGTAACAGGGAGAGCTTGTTAGCTCCGGCTAAAGCTAATTATTCAACCAGCACTTGTTTGGTTTACTAACTTTTTTGTTCTTGTCACAGAGATGCGGAAAAAACACTGAGTATGTACTTAAAAAAATAAAAATATTCCAATAAAATGAATCAGCATAGGAAGTAGTTGGTTTAGTATTTGTTTAGGATTTTGTGAAGATGGCGACAAAATGTGTATTTTTAAGGCATTATATTTATAAATTAACTAAAAGTATCTAATTATTTTTTAAATATTGTACTTGAATGCGTGGTGAAGTGGGAATGATGTTGCAAATACAAGAAAACAAGCATGAGAAACTTCCCAAGAGGTGTTCATTGGATATAAAAAAAATCTATATAGATAAAATCCATGAATGTTTATATTACAGAGGGGTTACAAATCATTCGTGTAACAAGTCACTGTTAAAGGTTTTAATACCTCAGGTTAAAAAAAAATGGAAATGAGAATTATTTAGTTACCAGAAAACTGCTCATATATTTCCCAAACAAATGCTTTCTATTAAAGAGGAAACTACATTTCTTACAACACACTTGACACATCATTGGTATACACTGATTAGACTTACATATTTAACATGAGTTTCCCCCATCTTCAATTTGTTCATTCTACAGCAAGTGACAAGAATTTTTTTTCCTGTACTTTATGTTCTGTTGAATAATCCAACATTTCATTGAGTCTAAGAAAAGCAGCTCCTAATTTAATCTGTTGGGTTTATTTGTATCATTCCTACATAATAAAGCTGCATTAGGCATTATTTTTAAAAGGATAAAGTTGTATGTTTATGTGACTGAAGCTAATAATGGCAACAGGATGTCTCCTTGGGGAGCTCGTCAACAGCCTAATGACACCTCAGGTGGATGTTGTATTTTGGGAGATTGTGTCAGGAGTGAAAAAAGGGTTGGGTTTAGATAGCAGTGGGGATAGAGCTGGTAGCTCTGTTCACCTCATCCAACAATAGAAAACACATCATTAGTTCATAAATGGAAACAGCTGTGTGGCTCCTGCTCTTCTATCTAAAAATGTCTGAATAGGAAGTAATATTTTTTACTTTTTATCCTGGCTTCATTGTAACTTCTGACTGTCATGAAGCAGAAATGATGAAACTATTAATGGTTTATTTAGTAAACAAGGTAGAGTTCACACACATGTTTTAAACCCTATGCAGACATCTTTTAAGCCTTTTAATATTTGCTGCTTTTTACTGATTAAATATTTTAGTTGAGAAAATAATTTCTGTGCATTTCTGAATTCACGCAGCTCAGGTATCGCGGAAGCTCACCTTCTTGTATTTGGCCAATGACGTCATCCAGAACAGCAAAAGAAAAGGCCCCGAGTTCACGCAGGACTTCGCGCCGCTAATCGTGGATGCATTCAAACACGTTTACAGGTCAGGCTTTTCTTTTTCTTTTAATAAACTAAAGTAACCAAACTGTCTGGATCTACTTTATAATGACTAAAAATTTTAAGTTATGGTGAAGTATAACTTTTTATTTCTGTGTACGACTCCTGATGTGTTTGTTTTTGTGTCTTGTTCAGAGAGGGGGAGGAAAGCTGCAAGAAACAGTTGGGTCGGGTTTTATCCATCTGGCAGGAGAGAGCAGTTTATGAGCCCTCCCTGCTGGAGCAGCTCTCACAGGTCCTGTGTAAGTTTCCTGCAACACTACCAACCATATTCTTTTATATAAAAATAAGACTTAGTATGTTGTAAATGCACACATTGAGCAGATTTATTAGTGGATTGTGTTGAGGTAGCAGCATCTAAAAAGCTCAACTTTGTTGCCAATCCCCCCAGATGGAGATAAAAAAGCAAAGAAAAGGTCTTATGAGAAGATCCACACTGATGATGAGAGTTTTGCCTCCCAGAGATCCCCCGCTGAGCCTCCACAGGTGATTTATTTATAGTCTACCTCGTTGTGTTTCCTCTTCATTGTGGCCCATGACTCGTACTAACAGCCTCTGTTCGCTCTCTGCAGACGGCGGAGTTGATTCGAGCCCTGCAGGAGCTGGAGAACGCCGCCTCCAGCGACTCTGTGCTCCGCCAGCGCATCTCGTCTCTTCCTGCGGAGGTGCAAGACACGTCACTCCTTCACAGAATCACAGGTAGGCACGCTGACCTCACTCGACCCCGTCAGTACTCGGGTCGTCCCGAACTGTGGCAGAAGAGAAGAAATCGAGGAGGTTAAAGAGTAAATATAGAAAAAAAAAATGTTGCTGATTTATTTACTTAAAAGAGGAAGTGAGCTCTGCTGTGCTCCTAAACTCAACTCTAATTGTTTATTTATTTTTTATATCTGAGGGTTTTGGTTACTTTTACTGCATGAACTACAAGGTAACATGTAGTTATTTTATCTGAACCAGTCCAAGGTTGCTGCAGCTGCACACAAAGCACTTGTTTCAATCCTTCAAAATAAAAGCCTAAAGCGAATATCATGCACTTATTTGTTTCTTTTTGTAAAAATCAACTCAAATAAACAGTACTGTTAACACAAATAACACTTTATTAAGCTGAAAGCCTCCAGTTTAAAAGAAGAAACAAACTTTCAGATTTGATTTCTGTATGGAAAACAAATTGAATCCTGATATAGCAGACCCGACCCTCCGTTGAGCTTTGCGTCTCTCCTCTGCTTCAGATAAAGAATCGGGCGAGCGGCTCTCCCGGCTGGTAGAGGAGGCCTGCATGCTTCTAGCGGACTACAGCGGTCGCCTGGCGGCTGAGATCGACGACCGGAGGCAGCTCACGCGCACCCTAACGGTCTTCCTGCAAAGCCAGAAGGATGGCTTGGCCCAGAACGAGCAGAAACTTGAAGTGCGTATAGATCCCTGTTCTCGTCTTGTTCGTTTCATTCACCTCACACACATTTCTCCACAATTCTTAGCTTGTTCCATGAAGTGAAACTTAAATCAAAATTAATTTCACATCTGAGAAAAGATCACTTCTTTAGTTTTTGTCTTAGCTCAGTTTACTGTCTGCACTGCTCATACGGTAAGTAAAATCTCAGTTTGAGCTTAAAAAAAGAGTTTTTGTTTTTGTCATAACTCTGCAACCTTTATCCACAGGAACTCAAGAACATAAAGTCGTTCAGATGTCTCTTCAAGGTGTTTGTGAATAAAAAAGTGACAATAAAACCTAAAAATGATTTTTGTCGGTGCTTTTTATTTTGCTCACAGCTCCTGGTGAAGTTGAACAGATTTCCACACTCGAGTTTTAACAGGCTTTAAAATCATATTGACTCAGATCAGCACAAGATCTGACATTATCATTCTAAATCTGAGAAAATTAAGAATGAATAATAAATAATTAGGATTAGCAAAGAGTAATGATTCACTGCTGAAATGTGTGATGATGCTAAACTTTAGGTGAGATCTTCAGCAGGAAACATAACAGGAAATAAACACCTCACCTCAGGGTAACTGCTTTAGAGTCAAACTGCAAATAATTTTATATAAATTATCTGCCTTTGCTGACTGAATAAACTGCTCAGACTTATTTTTGCACATTTCCCTCTCAATAAGATATATAAATGGTAAAATAAGCTTGTAGTTAGTAATGAATCAAATGTAAACAATAATTTTAAAGCTCTCATAACAAGTGTGTACACTGTTTTGAGGGTAAATATGGTTTAAAGGAAGTGGCTAGAAACAGTATGTTTGTAATTAGTATTCATATATTTTATTAATCAACTTTCCAATAATACACGTTGTCATTAAAGCTGTTGGTTGAGCTCTGATGAATATTTTTTTGGTTCTTTGATCTTTCAGGAATACAAGCGCAAACTGGCGATGGTGTCACAGGTTCGGAAGGAGCTGCGCTCACGTCTGAACAGTCTCTCAGAAGGACTCTACAACTCCTCTAAATGACTGAAGTCGCTCTCGCCACACGGAGAGAGCGCCCTGCTGGTAAAGCGTCCCCAACATGTCTCCAGTGATCGTCGTTCCGTCACCGGCGGATCATTTGTCAACACTTGAACTGAAGTTTCTTCAACGCTTTCTTTGTGAACAAGCTCCTCTTTTAATTTAAGAGTTAAACACTGTAAGGATCCAGATTCTTCACACACGTGACTCCTCTGTGTTGACCCCTGACATCTTAACTTTTACAGTTTTAATGTGCTATGGCTGGTGGAATACTTCTCTGTACTCGACGACTCAAGACGATGCACCAGTACACGACCTTTTAGTGTGATCATAATAATTTCCAGTATTGGAAAGCTTCTGTAATGTGTATTTTGTTTGGATGCATTTCTTAATGTTAGAGATCACAATGAATAAAATTGAATACATTAGGACTATTAGAAAACTAAATGACCACAAAGTTAACATGATTATAATTTTCATAAGCTTATTTGTGAAAGGATTGTCTGTTTGGTCACATGCAAGTTTGCATGCAAATAAGGTGGAGTTTTCTCCTTTTCATTGTATCTATGGTTTGTGTTTGTCATCAAGGCAGCAAAACAATTTACTTGTATCTCTTTACCTTTAATGTACTTGCACAATGAGTGAAGGACTGAGTTGTCTATTTTTTTGCTGTGTTGCTTCGAAGTTTTCTCTCTTTAATGTTGTGCAAAGGCTTCACACACCTCAAAAAGTGCCCCAGCTTCCAAAGCCAGACATAAAAACGTTTTGTTTTTGTAACTAAGCAGAAAATGCTTATTAGAACCAAATAAAAAAATAAAATGTACCAATTTCTGCTGTCCTATCTGGTTTATTAGAAGTTAAAAAATGTGGTTATTTATACCATCACCAGCAGAAGGCGTGCATTAAAACCCTACTGTTGTGTGATTATGCACTGCGTGGTGCGTTTGATTTTAGTACCGGTGAATAATTTTTTACAGCTATGGCGTTCGGCTTTAACAACTCCGCCCATGTGAGGTGTGTAGAAGCGCTGCTCGAACACACCGGAAGTACTCTGCCCTCTAGCTAAACAATCCCACAAACCATTGCGCGCAGATTGTCGCTCTCATAGATATAGAAAGACTAGATAAGTCATAACGGAGTTTTCGGCGTCCTCATACGGCGGCCATCTTAGGACGGTTA
>JAUBOC010000149.1:9448343-9489528 GCA_032275365.1 Anablepsoides cearensis | reverse complement strand
AAAATCCGTTTGAAAATCCGATCAAAATTGAACAAGTTATGGTTATTTAAGTAGTAAAACACCACACACACTCATGTTAAGAGTGGGCCAGCAACCCCGTCCCAAGATGGCCGCCGTGTGAGGACGTCGGTCTCCATTGGCCAACAGCGGGAATGACTTATCTAGTCTTTCTATATCTATGGTCGCTCTAGCTGCTGCTAGCTCCGCCAATTTAGCTGTTTTGAGAGCTAAGTATACGCAAAAAAAAAAAAAAAATGCATTCGGACAACCTTGAAACACCATACGACGAGGAGGATGAATATATTGAATGCGTGGTAAGATGGGCATCATTAACGTGGATCTATTGAAGTTGGTGGTTCAATGGTCAGCTAACCTAGCTTAGCCTAGCCCTAGCCTATTTTTGTAGCGATCGTGTAACGATTTTTTCTATTAAATTCGACTATTTTGATTGCATTTTAGACAAATTTTAAAGTACTTATTTAAACGATATACTCGTGGACTTAAGCTAGTAAATGAAGCAGTGTGTACTCACGACACTCTTGAAACACTAGGCGATTAGATATTTAGCTAATTTGGGCTGCTTTTCGCATTACAACTGCTGGAATAAATGGGTTTATTTAAGATTCTCACTAGACCAGAGAGTGCGTAGGTCATTACTTGACATTTAAACTAATGTGCAAAATTGTATTTTTAAATGATCAAACGGTACAAAGCAGTGAATGCTCACTGATGTGTGTTGTAGGCAGAGAGTAGTAAAACAAAATCTGTCAAGAAATGTATTGTGGTTATTTTGTTTGTCTAGGCTGAAAGTATGATTAAATTAAAGAACACCACGAATCCCCCAAATTGTCAGGGGCTTGAAAGAAGAAAAAACGTTTTATTTTGTTTTAACATTAGTGTATTGCATTATGAAACTATTAACTCTTACTGATTTTTCTTTTTTTTTTTTATTCAAGGTGTGTGAAAAATCCCTAAGAGGTACCTCCCTGTACAAGATACACCTAACCACACCAGCACATCTAAAGGTACGCAGTACAAATTACTAATGTTAAAAACAATGCAGTCTCTGAAAGTTGCATTGAATGGCAACAAGAGCCAAACCAATACCAGAAGTCAAATCTGTGGTGAGAAAAACTCATCATGAACAATTAGAAGAGGGATAATAACACCATCAAATAATTTCTTCAGCTCTGTAGAAGAACTCTTCATTTCTTGTCTAATTTGTGTTGGACCGATTTCGATGGTTGTCACCGGACAAACAGCCACCACTTGTTTTTTATAGGACACAAATTACTTCAAAACACTTTGGTTTGGATACAGGTCTCCAGCTCGAGCAGTGGCGAGATGGTTTGCCGCATTACCTCATAAATTCTGCATCGTAGCCCTTTTATGCTATAAACACAAGTTGGTTTTTAAGTCGGCTTTGGCTGTTTTATAAATCACCAATTGAGCCTGCCAGGTCTTGTGGAGATTTACACTTAAATAAATTAAATAATTAAATTCATACTCTGCAAGAAGTGAAGAAATGTGTTCTTGCTGACAAAGTTGCATGACGAAAAAAAAAACGTAATTTTCTTTTAGCGGGAAGAATTTGCTCTCTGTACAGTGTTGAAGCGGGTATGTATGTGTCAAGTATTCTGTGACTGATCTGAACGTTGTCGGCAGGTGAGAAACTCATTTAGCTTCAACTGCTTTGCTTCCAGCACAACAGGAGGAGAAAATACAGCCATCTTTACAAATGTTCTAATAAAACTTGTGAAGATAGTCAAAAGGCAAGGAACCCCTGGAAGGAGAGCACAATTATTGTGCACAGAGGAGTCCTTCTGTCGGAGGCGGTGGCAGTCTCTTTGTGACAAATTTGCAAAGACAAAACTGCTGATGAAGTGGAGACCCTGGAGGGAAGAAACCCATTTTTGTGCTGTACACTTTTTTACAGTGGCTGGACATACTTGTAAAGCCTCGTGAGGTCAACACGTTTCACAAGTCGAGGTAAGCAATGGTGCCCATCAGAAAATCTGTTCACCTGAGTGAATGAGAGACAGAGGCCTCTGAGAATGGAACGTCGATGCAGAAAAGAACATCTCACAACTGTGTCAGCAAGAACAGACTTCTTCACTTCTTGCAGAGTATGAAGAAGCCCTGATGCGACTTTGCGGAACCATACAAGCTGTGACGTGTGGACAATTCTCTCATTTTAAATCCTGCCTTCAGGTGGTCGGGGACTATCTGTCATCATTATTTCACAACTTGGAGCCACCATGCCGGCTTACCTTACTACTGGTCATCTCGGCTCTTTCACTTTGCGGCTTAGCGGCGTACCAGTGGTGGGTTGACTTCAACCTCCCATATTGCCTCAGACCCAACAGGGTTAGGGATTTTTTTTCCATTTTCCCAGCTGTGCTTACAATAAATGAGTGTTCTACAACACAGTCCAGCTTTCTTAATCACAATTTCCTCAAAGAATCACAGTAAGTTTTTCTCCTACACCATCTTTAGGTAAGGCTGGCTTACTTAACTCATGTTTTCTTCATTTTTGTGGACAAACGTGCGGTTAGTTTTTCTCCTGTCAAGTCTGAAGAAGTAATTTCTTTCAAGAGGATGTATTCCTCAGCTAATCTTGGGTTTGTCTTGGTTCACATTAGATATGCCAAGCCACAAGGACAGACTCAGTGCTAGACTTTGTTTTTTTTTTTATTCTTCACTGTCTGCATACCACATACTTGAATGAAAACACGCCCTGACTTGGTGCTACATCATCTGTGGTCAGTATGAGTAAAAGTATCAATAAACGCATTAGGACACATTTTTTGCAGAGGTACTTCTTATCTTCACAGATGCAGGTGTGAATGTGAAAGCCTGCCATGGTTTACATAAAGTAAACAATATCAGTGTGCCCAAGACCCTGTAAAGTACCCCTGTTAGATTTGGTTCAACTTCAGATTGATCACCTGCATGCGAATTGAAGTGAATACAAATTAAAGACCTTCTTCTGTTCTTTCCACACTAAACTGACGTTTAGACCAGGTGAGTATAACGGGGCCCAATAATACTTTGTGAGATCAAGTACCTTTTTTTTATTGCAGCTCACATGATTTATTTACCTGTTTAAAAAAATGTATTTGAAAAGAAACATGTTTCATCTCTCAACTTTTTTGTTTGTAGTGGAAATTAACTACATGTGTCCTGTTTTTTCATCACAAATAGTCTTAATTTCTAACACTCTGCTTTCATTCCTGGCAGAGAGAGAATTCCCTTGTTGCTGAGGGTAAGTAAACTTAATCTTTAAGTAAATCCTTAAGTAAATAAACGGTGAATACATTGTTCTGGTTCCTGGTTTTGCAGGACATTATTTTACCCACACAGCATATTTTTGTCCATACTCAAATGCAGTTTTGTCACAACAGTCCTTTTGATTTGTTGTTTCCGACATAATCCATATGGAAACACTAAAAACAACCCAAAACCTTGTAGTAGCTATGTAAACTCTGTGAACTGAAAATACAGCTATTTCTTTAAGTCAGTTGTACTACTGAAGCTTCTTTGAACATTTATCCCATATAATTTATTTTCAGGATCTGTGAACATAACTTTGCTTGTCTAAAACTTTGAAAAAGCAAAGCTTGAAAATGGCACACAATGACACAGCGGCCACTATTTTTCAGGAATGAGTTCAAGGTTTGGTGCATATTTTGTGTCTGTGCACTACAATATGGCCAAGAGCTTTAGTTAGACACTGGGAGAAGCCTCCAGCAGTGTATGGAGGACTGGAGGACATCCTGTTGTCTGATCTACTGTATTGTATATACTCTACAGGGAAGTGCAGCCAACTGTCAGAATCAGATGTACAGATGCGATGTGCTGGGAGCCACAACCTGGGCATCGTGGCTGTGATGGTTTTGTACTAACCTGCACCGAACAACTATATCGCTTTTTCCTGCAACTGTCCATCCATTTGCAGATCAGATGGATTATTGACATCATGTGGCATTATTTGGTGTCCTACCACATCCTTGGTTCTCAGTGAGAAAAGAGTGGACTGTTCTCTCCTGGTTGGGGGTGAGATGCTGCCTCAGGTGGAGTGGTTTCAGTATCTTTGCATTTTGTTCACAAAATAGGGAAGAATGGGGCGTGAGATGGACAGATTGATCCATACATCTTCCGTAGTATTGCGTACTCGGCGCCGGTCTATTGTGGTGATGAGGGAATTGAGCTGAAAATGGTAAGAGGCCTGCACTTGTATAGCGCCTTATCAACTCCAAAGTGCTTCACCCTACAGTCATTCGCCCATTCATACACACATTTACACACTGTGGTAAATTATATTGCCCTAGAGCAGACTGTCAAAACTGAGGCTGACATTCATCAGCGTCACCGAGCCCTCTGACCATCACCAGCAGACAAGGCGGGTGAAATATCTTACCCAAGAACACATTGGCTAAGGCGAACGAAATAGAGTTCCAACCAGCAACCCACTGGTTACAGGTCGACTCCCCTAACCACTCAGCTACAGCTGTCCCATTGGAAGGTGAATCTCTGTTAATCCATAGGTCTACATTTCTCCCCTCGCTTATGGCCACAAACTCTGGGTTGTGACTGACAAAACAAGACAGAAAGAAAAAAGATCGACTTGGCAGTTAACATGGAGAGACTCAGAGTAGAGCCGATGATCCTTTATGTCAAGAGGAGCCAGTTGAGGTGGTTCATACAACTGGTAAGGATGCTCCCTTGATGCCTCCCTAAGGAGGTTTTTACCAGGCCTAGCCAACTGGGAGGAGACTGGGTGGAGACCTAGGTCATGCTTGGGACACTACATCTCAGCGGGCCATCTTGGAGTCCTCCCAGAAGAGCTGGAAGAGATGGCTGTGAAAAGAGTCAGGGCATCCCTGTGACCCGACTCTGGAAGATTCAGAAGATAACCGATTGATCGATTTCCTTTTTCATTTAACAAAGGTACAAGAATGCAGTATGAAGTAAGAGGCTTCTGTGGTTTTTGTTTTTGACTTAATTCTGTCTTCAAAGCAACATCTCTGAGAAGCAGAAACTTTCTACACAACACCAGTGTCCTGGATCCTTCCAAGTTTACCCATGATACAGTGATGGAAGTGTAGTTGAAATGCTGGGAGCTCAGCTACTTCAGTCTGTTTTACCTGGTGTTTAAGTGCTACTCATGAGTAGTGCATGAATAGCTTGCAATGGAGACTGTGTGTGTTCTGCACAGATTGCTTAAACTAGTGGGATCCCTCTTCTGCATGGCCTTAAGGAGATGTGACTGTTTCTGCAGACCCTTGCAAATCTTGATTGATCTCCTGGAATGATATCTGAAGAAGGATATTACTTTGTCAAATTAAATTAGACAAACACCATTTTGTTTCAATATATATTTATGAAACTACAAAGTACTTTTAGTTTGTAAATCCATCATAAAAAATCCATTTAACTTCTGAGAGTTTCCTGGTGATGAACAAAGTCATGAAGAAGAGGACAACAAAAATGAAGACATTGCCATTTTTGCAATGTTTTGAACCATGGCGGTATTGTAGTTGAGCATTGCATACTTACCGTTTATAATGGAAGAACCAAACCACTAAGTCGGAGAGCCAAACCCAGTAAGAGATTGATTTAGTATTGCTATCCTTTGCTGGACTTCCAAAAAATGAATCCATTTCCACCTTCTCTTATTTAAACAGTAATTGTCAATTACGGTCGGACACACTTATTTTTTCATATTCCAGGTAGTAGATTAAACAACACAAGATCTAACTAAAATACAGCCTTAAAACCATTTTTCTACCAATAAAGGGAATGAGACTCTTAATGACTTCTAGTTACTCCCACCCACATTACTGAGCTCATTACAGATAACTAGCTTACAAAAGGGTGCAGCCTTTACCATTGAAAAAGCTGTTTCATCCATCTGTATGAAGATTGGTTTGAAACAAATCTGATATTTGAGTACTTTGTAAACTTTATTTTGATTTTTGGGTACATTGAAGACATCACTACTGAAATGGTCTAACCTGCGCTATCGAGAGATATTCTAGTTTATGTCAGAATTTCTGCTCCTTTTTAAACAAACAAAAACAAAACAAACAAACAAACAAAAAATATATATAATATAGTCAAAATCTACACCTGATGTTTGTTTCAAAGAACGTACTTTCCTTCAACACCTTCAGTCTATCCCGCCATGATTTTGGGAGAAAACCAAACAACCTGAAGACAGTTAAAGACGTGCAATGCTACTTTGCACCACCACTGTCCTTTTGTACTATTTCAGTCACTAATACCATTTGTTCTTTTCAGGGAAGGCTATCAGACAACACATTGTACCCAAGTTTAAGGACATTGTAGAGTATTTGGAATATCTGAATCTTGATGAACCTATAATTGGTAAATACTTTTGTGCCTTTGATAGTCGACATTGCCATCTATATAATTTAATCATTTTTTTAAATTATGTATTTTTTTCCTCAACTTTTGCCTTAGGTTTAAATTTTTTTGAAGAGGTGCCATCGTTTGAGCCCCAACTTGGCCCCAAGTACAATTGCAGGTTATGCAATCAGTCTGGAGTCATCGTGGAAATGATCTGCCACGTGATTGGACGAAAACATCGTCAGAAATATGTGGTAAAGCACTGTGAAGGTTCTAGTTTTGACTATCCGTTTAGATTTTTACTGAGTCTATAAAGCTTTTGTATTTTTGCAGGAAATTGAACGGCCAGACTTGGTCACCTGGGATAATCAAACGGTAAAAACCCAAGTAGGGAAAAGCATTCGAGCCAAAGCTGAGATAGTTGAGAGACAGGATGGACGAGGAAATCCAAAGGTAAAAGATGCAGATTATTAGACATGTTGAATATTATGAAATATATGGTATCAATAATTTTATTGTAAATTTTCTTGTTTTCATGTATGTTTCAGCTGCTCTTAAGAAGAAAAGTGGTTGAGGGCAGTTTAAACATCACAAGAGGTATAAACTATTATTTATTTAAACGCTTCAAAGTACAAAATAATTAAGGATGATTTAAGACTTTTGTGTCGGTCTTATATTTTGCACAGGTAATTAAATGACTATATTTTTTCCCCCACAGTTCCTCCAAACCAGAGGCAGAAAAGAAACCAAAACATCCCAGAAAATGCCCACCATGTTGTGCCCCCACTCTTACCTGAATTTAACGATTACAAAGAAAAAAAGAAGCTTTCAGGTTTTCAGGAAAATCCCAGGTTTTATCCAGATGAACCTCCCATGAAAAAATGGTTTGGAGAAGGAGACGCAGATAGTCGTAATCGCTTCGAAGAGAAACCAGGAAGGTCAGACTACAGAGAAGGTTTTGACTACCGAAAGGAGTTCAGGAATCCTGATATTTATGATCCATTTGAAAACGAATATGGTGAAAAACCTCAAAGCAGCGGGATGCCTGGGCCACACAACGTTCCAAGGTATGGCTATGGAGAGCAGATGCCTCATGGCCAAGCTCAGAATTCAAATTATCACTCAGCAGGAGCCGCTCCATTTAAAAGACCTTATCCAGAAAGAGATGCTCTAGAGGAGTTCTACTCTGAAGAAGTGCGGCGCGGCCAAGTCCGCTCTCATGGGTTTCAGCCCTCCTCTCAGACGATGTACCCTGAAGCCGATGAACAGCTGCGCTTCATGGACGGGTCAGTTCCACACAACAACATGACAGGAGCAAAAAGACAGGGATCCAGTGAACCAGAGTTAAAGAGGAGGAGCTTATCTTCATCTCTGGATTCCGATCGATCGCATGAGCAAATGCTAATCAAAGATTATCACCACGAAACGAGAGATCCATATCAAGAGAAGGCATTTGACAATGCTGGGCCTAACCGACCCGCTTCAGGTCAGAGACACGTGGAAGTTTTCAGTCCCACGTCGAACATACCAGAACCTTTCCGGCGTTTTTTGAAAGGTGGAGAAAAAGACGAGAGAAAGAATAAACGAAGAAGTCGCTTCTCTGACGCCTCGCCAGAGGAAGTGAAAATGACAAAGGAGACGTGAGTTAAAAACTGAAGGAAAACCGCCTAGCTGAGGTTTTTAAGTGTTTGGTGACAGACTCCTAACTTTTTATCTCTCCTTAAGGTTCAGAGATGAATATAGACCTCCTTATTCTCAAACTAGCATGGATTCCAGACCAGGTGGGGGACCACTGACACCTGAAACCCAGTCAATGCAATATTCAGATCACTACACAGGATTACAGGTAAATAATAATGAAATGTGTCTTAGTTTATATCCTATCATTTTTACATGAGCATTTTACCTGTTTTTGTGATGACTTTCTGAATTTTCTTTCTTTCCTATTCCCCAAGAGTCAACGTTTTAATGAAAGCTACAGCAGGGGAGGCCCTGAGTCCAGTGGTGTGTTTGACATGCTGGTAAGATAAGTTTGCAGTATTCATAGCAATCAGTGTTGCACAGCATTATGTGTACCTTTTTTTTTGTTTTGTTTTTTTCAGAAAAATGTTCAAATTGAGAACGCAGAAGAGGCTAATTTCCTGAAGAGCAAACTCTCCAGTATTTTGGAAGAATTCAAAAACAAAAAAATGGAGAAAGCTGTGGTATGTGGTACACACATATAAATAATTTCTTACAAACACTGCCCTGACCTCTTAACAAGGCATCTAAATAAATGACATGATGTTGTTGTTGTAGTACGACAGCCAAAGTCGAGCGGGAGTCTCCACAAATTACGGTGACTCAGTTCCACATCAGAGAGACAGTTCTGACCATAGACGATCGGAGGATCCCAGTTTCAGTCATAGGAGAGGTTGGGAGCAGCATGATTATATACCTGAGGAGCGTCAGCAGGAGTACAACCATCCTGCTCAGATGGAGTCCGCACACTCAAGCAGAGGCCGTTACGAAGGTATGATGCATTCTTAGCTTATATTATTGATTGGGCATTATTGAGTCAGCAAAACCACGTCGATGTCTTTTATATGATTTATAACAGTTGTACACCATAGTTCACACAAGTGGACGGATGTTATTTAAATCAGTTTTTGGTAAAAGTGCCTCAAGTTCCAACCAGAAATCTAGATGAATTCCAGCATAAACATTTACTCTTGGTTCACAAATATAACAATGGTACCTTTTCCCAAAGATTTCTGTCTGATTCGAAGCTCTTTACTGCTACTTACTTTATGTGAACCTAGCCTCACACAACTCCTGCATTTTGTCTTATAATAGTTTTTGTCCCTGCAGTGAGCAACAATTAAACATGATAATAGATGAAATGCCTAAACAGACAGAAATGATCAGTGAAAGTTCACAGAACTACTGAAAACGAAACGAAACACGAACAGCCCATTTACGTGAAGTATTTGAAATACATATGGCTGATCTGCTGTAGCCTAAGCTGAACTCATCTTTTCTCTTATCGGGGTGAATTTATATTATCTACTGACTCGTGTTCTCAAACGCATCAAGAGAAACTAATGCAGAAGTAATTGTTTTTAGATTTAGCCTTTTTTTTTTGCCTAAGATAGACGACTTCTCACGATGGGATTTAATTTTGTTTTTAAAAGCTCTGCTGCCACAGTGGAGATTATGCACCACTACTGCCAGAGTTTTGAAGTCAGAAAATAAAGAAGGGATCAGAAGTTGGCAAGACTTTCTGACCGTGGAAATCCTGTGGTTTGTTTTCCTTCTACGGCAAGAGTGTTCTGATCAGCGACGTGCTCAGTAGCTCAAGAAGATATTAGGCTGATGATGTTCTGAGGAAAATCATATTTTGTAGGTTTATTCATTCCACAATGTAGTTTGTGTCAAAGGGAAAAGAAGCTACACTGAGACTGATCCCACAGAAGTTTCTAAAAGAACCATAAAAGACCTCGGTGTGATCAGAGATAAGCTGATATTGGAGTTTCTAGATGAATAGATGGGCTGTGGGTGTTTATTGACACTACTGCTGTAAAATATAGAACATTGTTGGTTGATGTGTTCTAATCTTATGAAAGTAACAGCTATAAATGGTAAATGTTCACCTAAAGTATGCAGGGCCCTTTAACCTTGTTTTAGGTCATTCTTTCATTCTGTCCTTATTAAACAGAGCTGCACTGTGCTTTGGGTATGTTTCTTTCATCAGAGCATTATATTATTACAGTGATCAAGCTGAATTTACTCGTCTTTCTCTTTAAGGTGACACCGTAGGTCTCAGATCTGAAAAAACACCTGTTTTTCCTGAGATTCTCCTTTTTAAAATTGACAATAATAGAGAAGCTACTTTGATCTGTGTGTTTTTAAATGTACTGTATTTGGTTGCTAACAATAATCATCTTTTTTATTTTTATTTTTTTAGATGACCCACCTTTTTATCCCGAAAGGTTTCAAGAATCCATGCACCCTCAAGACTACCAGCCTTCAGATGGAGAGTTTTTCGACCCGCGCTCCTCTGCACCTCCTCACCAAATGGAGCAGGACAGCAGGGCGCAAAGAGATGCTCGCTACTCCAATAATCTGGACAAGATCACCTCTGCTCTCCTGGAACTCGTGGCAAGAAAATAATCATTCCCAAAAAAATCTGGGTGTTTTGTGATATGAAAATATAAATACAAAAGTTTTTTTTTTTTTTTTTTTTTTTTGAAGTATGAAAGAACTAAATTGTTTATATTTCTTAAGTTGTTTTAGGTGACTTGCTTTTTTTTATGCTTATGTCTGTGTTCGTGTTAGCAATGTTAAATGCATATGTTTATTGCAGTTCAAATTTTTTGTACCTAGCTGACATATTGGAAATCTTTCTTAGCAAAAACTGTAATTTTGTGTTTGCTGTATTGTGTGTATTTACTTTTTATTGTAGACAATGGTCAATTTGTTTTAATTTAGGATAAACATGCTGAATTTCAGATGTGCACTGTGCATGACATGCTGAGTGAAATAAATCTAAAAATAATCTGTACTTTAAAGAACTTTGACTAAACAACTTTAACATGTAGCCAGTATTGAAAGATGATGTTCAAAATGTCAGCTTATGTGAATCAAAAGTTAGGAAGTTAGTCATTAAATTTGTTTTTGATTCACAAGCTAAAAAGATGAATATATTTGCCTTATTAGAATAACCGATGCTAATATTTAAAATTATCTTTTTCATTATCAAATGGCTCAAAAGTCTTATTAGGTCATTTCAAAACAGCTCTATTAGGCAAAGTTCAAGAAAATATATAATTTTTCATCATGATTCATGATTGTTACTGTTTAAAATATGAATATTTACAAAAGAGACATTGGATTAGTATATACAGTATATTGATAATTATTTTCAATTTCTAAACCTAAAAGAAGCAGGACGATGAACAAACGTTTTGAATGTTCCTGTTTGATGCTTTAACGCAGATTAGAGAAAAATAGATTGTATACTTTTGTTTACGCTTTTTTTGTTTACTTTTTCTTTATAATTAGACAAAAAATCTTAATACACCTTGAGAATAGAATCAATATAAAAAATAAAAGTACAGAAAATGGAGACCTGTATTTTGTATATAACAAAGCATATTTTATTTAAAAAATGTCAGAACAAAAGTATATTCCTTTATTTCATTATATATATTTGTTATTTGTAAATATATGCAATTAATTTCGAGCTTAATATTCAAGCCTGCCTTTTCACTCTTGTTCATTGTTATTTATTTACTTCAAATATTTGATTTAGTAAATGATTGTAGTCCTGAAGCCGGTCTGGAAAAACGTAACTTGAAATACGTCATTGCGTTAATCTCTTTCCGGTTCGAGTTAAGCAGCCATCTTGTTCCCTTTGGTAGCAAAATAAAATAAATAATACGCTGAGCCGGACTTCAGTTCGAACCCGAAAAAGAAAGTGAGTAAAAAACTAAAAATATTATGAGTGTATAATGTTAATATGAACGTCCTCCGTTGTGGGTGGAAGTGGGGGCAATTACTCGGCTTCATTTCATTTGCTGTTCTTGACCAATCGACGATTGTTTCGGAAGATGAACATAGGCGCCATTTCCCTCCCCGCTCTCTGAGGCGCTTATTGGTGGCCCGCTGGAAGGATCCCGGGCGGTCAGGAAACTGGCGTGGTGCGTCCGCCATCTTGGCTCTCATTAGCGTTATGGTGAAACGTAGCGGCTATTTCTATTAGATCCCGAATGGCGTCAGTTGCAGAACGAACTTAGCCTTAAAAACCTTGATTGGTGGAATCTAGTCCGAGGTTTGATTGGTCTGAAGGACAGATCCAAACGTTGTCTTTATTGGTTAGACTGTTTCTTCCTAGCTTTGCAAACTTTCATATGATGGCAGGACTCAGCAATTAGTGATTAAATAGCACACACGGCGGATTATGAGCTGTGCTCTACAACACAGCTAACATTAACTTTACTGTCACAATTATCAGTGACCAGCCTCACATTGTGCAGTAGCGTTTCATTTCCGTAAGACTGCAGTTCTTTGTCTTTAGCGGCGAGGTAACAAATACAAATTTGAGTTTTAATGCCTTTTGTGTGTCCGCATTGACACTAGTCTAGAGAAAAACATCCTGGTTTCGTGTGCTAGCACAAGATCTACAATTGCTTTCAGTTCACAGGTCCTGATAGCTGTTTTAATGAAATGGATTTACTTTGCATACCAGCAATTTCGTTAAAGTAAAACAATTTAAAGCTGTTACTCTAGTTACTCTCAATTCAATGTGGCAGCTGTATTGTATAGGTTTGTATAAGTCGCATTCATTTTCCAAATTTTGTGACCCATTGTCATGGTTGTTTACAAAATATACAATTTATGTTTAGTGTCAAAACATTACAAAATTATTTGTAAATAGAACCCAATTTACCCAGTTTAAAATGGGTTGCTTTCAGATAATTAAAATCTCTTCTTCAAGTAATGGATCCAGATATGAAGTTTACAAAACCAAGCATTCATAAAACTTAACATCCATGCAGAAACAAAACATCTTAGAAAATCAACGAGGATTTTATAAAATTAATAAATATGTAAGGTTTTGTTTATAAACAGCAAAATAGGTTGTCCTTGAAATTTTTTGTTATTCTTAAAATGATTCATCTTTGGTTACTGATTAACTTGTATGTTTGATGTTGTGCATGTTTTTCCTCTTGTCTTTTCTGAAATTTACCTTTTTAATACAATGTTTTGTTTCTTTGTGTTCTTCAATTAAAACTCCAGACTTCATTCATCTTTTGCTTTAAGAGAAATCTAGATGTTTGATCAGTCCACTGTTGCGGCGTCACCTATTTTTTAGTTTATTTTTTTCTCCAAACCAGGTTAATTATCTATGTATTTGCTTAATCTATCATTTACTTTAACTCAGGAATGTCTGAACTTTTGATCAGATCATGTTAATTTAAGCAACTTTGGTGAAAATCATTCTATTTAGTTTTGCAGGTGGTTACATGTTTACATGTACGTAGGTAAACGCATGGCTTAGCGTGGCCACCCTGAGGGTGCTGTGTGTTTATGAAACCTAACGTCTGGTTTCTGCATGTTTATCTCTAAACAGTGTCATTGAGAGCAAACACGTCCCTGCTACGGGCTGCGCAGGTCATGGGAATGCTTCATTTATACGGTGACCTTGCCAGGTGTCATTACTGAGGCATTTTGGGTAGCAAGCTCTGTCTTTAGCCAAAAAATGCTCAGGCCTACTAGCCATGATGACGATTAATCTTTGTGCAGCCCCACAGTATTACCTGTAGTACCTTCTCTTGTCCTTGTGTTCCTTTCAAAAATAGAAAAGAGAACATTTAGCTTTGTTTCTCTTGAGTTTCTGTCATGTTCTCTCACCCTCCCTTCACATGTTCTACCCCTCCCATCCTCTAACAACTCTCCTCTCTGTCCTTCTCCATCCTTCCGGTTCCCCTCCCCCCCCTGGGTTTTTCATTGATGGGGCAGGTTTGCCCTTTTTCCCTTTCTCTAAAGCGTGTCCTGTTCACCACTGTAGAGATTTGCAGTCATATGAAACATTAAGCTTTAGGGTCAATAAGTTGCTTCCTAACCCTTCCTTGTCTGATCTGCATGTTTTCTAATGAAAGGCTTGGTTAAAAACTGATCAAGGTTGTGTTAAAAACACAAGGTGTACAAATGAGCTGCAGCGTCTGGTATTGGTGTTCCAAAGCAAAGGTTTCTGCGTAGAAAGTATGCACCAGCGAACAAAAAGGACACTGTCAGTGACATTGCTGATGTGGGTTTTGATGACGTTATAATTGTGGAAGTTGCTGTGAGCTTAGTTTTTTAAGGGTCAAGACAACAAAGTCTTTGTTTATAGGCTTTTTACCCATAACTCTGAAGTCTTGTTTAACCACAAATAGAACAAGAATCGGATTCAACCTTTTCCTCCTCCCACCCAACCTTGAACAAATGCTGTCTAGTCAGCTGATTTCATTGTGTTTAAATCTTAAAATGATCTTTTTCAGATTTATATAAATTGTTTTGGCAGTTTCAGTAATATTGTGCAGGTTGTATGTTGCAGAAAAAAGTTCCTGTGTCAGATATTTGACTTTTATTTAACCTATTTTTTTTCCTGACAAATAAATGTTTAGTTTCTTTATTAAAATATTGTCTTCATGTCATTTCAACATATGAGCTGCTTAGAGGCTAAACTGTTGCAGTATGTACCTGCAAATGTGAGCAAGGACAAAATGTGCATTTGTGTAGATGTGCATGTGAGGCTGTGTACACGCGTGAGACAGGGAGGCTAGCTGGATGGTTTTTGTACTTTAAATCATGTGGATGCAACATGCGGCATCAATTTTGACACTTCTCCCAGCCAATGAGGCCGGCCCTGCCTGCCTGCATCACCATCCTGTCAGCTTGTAGCAGCCGAGCGGAGGCGGGGCGGAGGGAGACATTTAGTTTGACATTGTAAATAAGCAGAAAGCAGTTGTCAGAGAGCAGCTCGTGGCGCCTTCCTCATCCGACCAGCAGCAGTTCAGACGGAGACTACTTGAGGACAAACAATGCCAGGGCAAGCCACAGTGAGCGCACTCTCTTGCACTTTTTTTACAACTTTATTTGCTCTTTTTTGGGAGAAGGGGAGAAGAAAAAAAACGACGCTCATCTCTCTTCCTCTTTTTTTTCCCTGACCCCTATCCTGCAGCTCAAGGTAACTTAGAGCAGGAAGTTGGCTGTCAGTGAGGGGGTTGGGTGGAGGAAAGTGGAGGAGTCAGAGCTGACGAGTGTGTGTAGCATCCAATCGCCTGCGAGCAGCCTGTCCTCACATTGGTTAGGTCTGTTAGAATGAGGTGGGAGTTGAGTTTGAGGCGGGGTTTGAGTATCATGTAGCATGCTTGATTGATTATACTTGAATGTTAAAGGGGAAGGAGGCTAGAGATTTTTGTCTCTGTGTCAGGAGTGCCGCTGTACTGTTTGCCTGCTGCTGTGTTGCCTTTCTGTTTCTCCTCACCCTCTTCTCTGGAACCAGTCAGGGGTCAGCTCAAAGGCAAACACTTGGACAATGGCCAAAGTCAGAGGGGGAAAAAAGTGTCAGGGAGTACAAAGGCAGAGAAAGAGAGCTGGTCAGCAAGTTGAGGGGACTTGGTACGAGGAGAAATGGTAGCGATGTTTAGGAGGACCTTGGGAACTGCTGAAGGAGACGGGGCAATGTGTGAAAGGAGATTGGGAGAAAGAAAAGGGGGAGGGGGAGGAGAAGAGAGGTGCCTGCTCCTGACTCTGTGTCCGGGTTTAGAGCTTTTTTTTTTGTAAAGCTGTCCAGTGGAGCCAGAGTGCCTTTTGTCTGTTGATACGATCAGGAGGCTGGGAGGAAATGAAGGGGGCATGGGAGAGTTTTCTGTCAACCTCTGTGCTCGGTGCTGCTGCTGCTCTCAAGGAGACTTGAGCAGGGCTATCTGTTTCCATCTACTCTGCTGTACTTCAGCAGGCCAGACCGTACACCATGAAGGGCATGGGGGTAAGTCTGTCCTCCGAAAACGCACGCAAAGAAACAGTCTGCCAAGTTAAGTTGCTTTAAGTTTCTGAATAAATTGTTCCTCTCACTTTACTGGAGGATGTGTCTCCATCACTCTGCAGTGAGGAGAGAGCGTCTGTCCTTTACAGCTGTCCTCCAGCCCCCCCTCCCCTTTCTGTTCTGTAGTTTTCTCCTTGGTAGATTGTTGTTGTATCTCTCATCCATGCTCTTCATCTGCTGCTTTGTTGCAGTTTGGCCAAATCATCTTTGGTTACAAAAACTAGGTTTGTTTTTGTCGTGGTTCTTAACTTATTAATATCAAAATAATAATGCCATTTAAATTGCTCTTTAGAAGTTTTGACTTTGGACCACCACATTCACATACTTCATGCTCTATTGAGTGGATAAAAGAGCATAGCTGCTCAAATCTGACTTAATGCTCTGATAGACTTCACTGTGTTGTTGGTGTCAATGTCCAGGGGGTCTGTAGACACGGGGCCTTGGGGTGCTGGTCAGTCAACACTCTGCTGTTCCTCTGACCTTGTTGTTAACAAATTTGCACCAGACAGCAACACAGAGCTGAGCAGAGCAGCTAGGAAGATACCCGTGATAAAGGGAGATTCACTGTAAATGGTGAATATGATAACTCTGTTGTTGTCACGTTGTTGGTGTCAGAAGTCCACAGGGTTGGAGGTGCAGCTGGTTATAGTGACCTCAGGACCCCCCAGGCCCCCTCCCCGACAGTGCCAGACGCCCAGATGGGACAGACTGTCAGCCTGTCAGCTTCAGGGGCAGGGTAGGCTAATAGCTTGATCTGATCTCTTCTGATGGGAGTCTTTGGAGGATGCATCTTTCTCACTTGCCTCTGACTCTTTCTCTTCTCTTGTCCTGCCTAATTCAAACTTCCTACTGGTACCTTTTGACAAAATAAAGTCCTGTCGGGTAAAGATAAAGTGAGACATTGAAAGAGGGAGACTAAAAATAACTCAAGTTGAGGCCCTTGCTGCCAAATCCCAGGGTTGGCTGCTGTCTGCATGAGATTTGAATATCATTGATGCCCTACACTGAACTGTAGACATATGGAGGGAGAGAAAATGAAGCGCACCAACTAGTCAGCTTTCAGCTTGTCACTAAGGTGACCACAATTATCGTATCTTTACGACTCAGCTGTGTCCCAGCTTGTAGTTTATGCAGGTACCTTTAGCCGTGCCTTCTTTGATGCCAGACTGGGCCTAGCATTTAGATGAAGGTCATAGGAATGTGAGATTGGCTCTCCTGCATTATCTCTGTCAGCAATGAGAACAAGACATGGATGAAGATGAGAGGAAGTGAAATTCAAAAAGGAATGTAGCTGATATGTATGGTTTGCAATGTTATTTTGATTAATCTCCTTAGAAAGTGCAAAGCCTGAACCATTGGGGTCACTTTAGCTGCTGCAGGGAAAGTTGGAAAACCTGTCCTTTTCAATCCTCCCCCCCTCCCCTTCTTGCTTTCATCTCCCTCTTCTCCCTCCTCCCTCTCTGGTTTCTCTCGCTCCTCTGTTGAATGACCTTGGGAGATCAGTGACTAGCACTTCCTGGAGTTTGCTTAAAGCGGAACCAAGGGCAAAGTTTGTGGGGCCATTTGGTCAGCTAGTTCGATCCAGCCGGGCTAAAAGGGTGATGTTGTACTGTAGCTTACTTGGACGCATTTATCATTAAAACACTACCTGGCCCCCCAATACTCTCACACACTTTTTTTTTTGTAATTCCAAAATTGTACTAGTCTGTAAAAATGTTCAAGTGGTTAATCTGTAATTTCTAACTGACTGAGAACTTTCCCCCCCAGTTTTTTGTTGCTAAAAGTAGATCATTTACCCCGGTACTGTACTCAGGCCAGTTTTTCTGTGTGTTGTATGTAATCAGGGTCACCAATGTTAGAGGTTTAGTAGTTCATGATTTGCGCACGCACTTCAGTTTAAGGTCTTGCTTTAAAATCATAAGATTTTTTTCTTCTTCTGCTACCTTTCATTTATTTTATGATTGTTTTTTGTGTATGTTGAATTTATGTTGTTGTGTTTTAAATGAATAAACTTAAACTTAAAATGAAGTGTGAAAGTAGTTTTAATATTTTCAACAGGAATAGTGAAAATCTCAAATTAATTGGAGAGGGGAGTCAGTTGACCATTAACAAAAGAAAAAAAATATATATTTTTGTTTTGAATGCTAGTTAAAACTTTACAGACTCTGCATCAGTGACAATTTCACACATCAACTCGTTGACATTTGACTTCTTGCTCAAGACATGACCCTTGAGCAATGATCTTCCAGAGGTTGGTGTCGCTTTATAAACAAGCTGTCTTTTTAGTCTTTTAATAATTTACAATAAATTGGTAGTACTCCGTTCATGTGTACACTATATGTTTGCTCTTTGGTGAACTGTTAGTTACTGAGAAGACAAACCGTGCAGGAGGTCACTTCAAAGTCATTATATGAAGGAATTGAAAAATGTTTGTGTCAGCATTTTTGTACCATTATGGATCAAAAAACTGAGATGTTTCATATTAAGTTCGTTAATGTGCATCTAAACTTTTTGCTTTTAAACGCTCAGTGTGGAGATTTTTTGCCTTAAAAGTTTGGTCTTTATTTACTGTTTCTTTTACTATAAAAACACATAAATAGAAGCGCACAAGGTGATTCTCTCCCCTCCCCCTGAATGTCTGCCTAACCCAGTGTCCTATCAGGTTTACTGGACAGGAATTGAAGACTCATGTACAGTGTTGTGATGTTAGAGCTGAACCGAGTGCCGCTTGATGTGACGTTCCAGAAAAGCGAGAGGGGAAGGAAGATTGGGATGAAGCGGAAAGAGGAGAGTTGCAGAACTGGGCTGCCTGAACAACATTAGCGCTGATTCAGCTGCTGTAAGCAGAGTGGCATTGACTTTTTGTGAGAGGTTGGGAAAGGGCGATCAGGTGTAAGCAAGTAAGACAGCGAAAAAGAGAAACACTTAGCCACGAGATGGGAAGCGGTGGAGAAGAGACGGGAGGAGGGAGATAAAATCACGGAAGGAGGAAGCGCAAGTTGCTGTGTTGGACGAAGCCGTTACTGCACAAATGCTTGTTTTGGAAAAGTAAAAAACACAGACATCAAGCAGAGTTTGAAGCAGAAATCCAACACCGTCATCTGTCTGTCCCTGTGTCCTGATGAAGGACAAAAGCCCTGCAGGGAAGAGTAGAGCGGAGAAGCCCAGCTTTCTATAGGCTAATAAATGATACAGTAGCAGCGTGGACCTAAACAGCAAAGATGAGTTTTTTAGGTTAACTTAAAATCCTGTAATGCAAGCTTTCTTTTAAATAATATATGTTTATGACATGAGAAACCTGAAACACGGATTCAAATTGCTCTTATTTCTGCAAACAAAGTAAAAATTTGGTGTTTGATTTCTGTAGCTGCCAGCATTAAACTCCAGTCTGTTTTTGTCCGTGTCGTGCATTTGAGTGTGAAACGTTGAGCTCCAACGCAAAGTTTCCATTGATGCAAAGCATTTGAATATATGGTAATTAATATACTGTAGGTAGATCATGCTAACTAAAGAAACTGAAAGAGCAATGCTCAAGGGCATGTTGATACTTAGCCCCCTCTTTTCTCTCACATTCGTTGTTTTTCTTTTTCTTTCTCTCTCTCACGCTTCAGCCTGCCTCTCGTCACACTTACCCTCATCTCTCCTCACACATTGACTTGACTTCCCCCCTCTTCTAAAGTCGCTGTGGTTAGTGTGTGGCTGTATGTTTACACCAAAGGTCAAAGGGATAGCAAAGAAGAAGCTGAGTTTTCTGTAAATATCTGCTTCTGGGTATTTTTAAAAGGAAATCTAGGAGTTTAAGCAGAGTGACAAAAGAAGGAGCTTTGAGGCCTGTCCTCTGAGCCTTAGCGTTGTTATCATTGTTAGCAGTAACGGTGATCGTCTGTAGTGTTAAACAAGTAGCCCGTTCCGTATCCTGTCAGTTTGTGTGCAGCGCTTACACAGATACACAAGGTTGTCTTGTTCTCAATTATCACAAGATCAAGTGCTGATGCTGATGGTAAAAATGCCATTTAGCCAAAAAAAAGGGACTCTCTTTGACTTTGAGTTGCTAAATACGTTGAGGCTGCAGAAGAACTTTTGCAAGTCCGTTCCTGTGTCGAAGAGATGATGGCGCGAAAGAACTACATTTCCCATCAGTCATCCGTGTCCCGTGGCATCCTGGGATTGTTCTGGAGACTGCAGGTTTTCAATCAACCTTGAAATGCAACTGGACACTGGAGCTTCAGAGAGGGAAGGGGAGGCAGTGTCAAGGTCAATCACTAGACTGGTATGCCATAGCTACGAACAGCCTGATTGATTTATATAACCCCCTCCCGCCATTCTGTCTTATCGATTTAGGCTGCTGTCTGTCGAAAACTGAATGACAGAGCAGGATGCAGCAGTGCTTCTTCTGTATTATTCAGTAACTTTCTACTACTGCCAGAGAAGCTAATCTTTCCTGTCAAAAATCAATGAGGTAAAAAATGAATCAGTGATTTATCAATGTGAAATATTCACAACTGCACTTAGGCAGCGGCAGGAAGAAGCTGATGCAGACTTGAGGTCAAAGCAGTCTGTCACACAAGAGCTGCAACAAAATCTAGTGGGTAAAGAGATGCTGGATGAGCTGTTTGAAAGTCTGACTTTTGTATTTTAATTGTCTCTCAGCTGGACGTGGAATGGAGCCACTTCTTAGTGAGATAAGAAAGAAAAGGGAAAGTGGAGCCCCCCTTTCCACCTAACACTCTTTCTCTAATTGTGTCCCTTTTTTCTGTCTTCTTTGACCCACATAGCCAGTTTGTGCAGCCGTCTTTTAATGCCCCTGCCTGTCCCTTTACCTCCCCCAGCAAAAGCCTTCAGCTCGTTGTCTTAGCAGTGGATTAATGCCAAACTGGACAAGGCACCACCCGACCCTCAAAAAGCACAGATAACCACTTCTCATCTCTTTTGAGTAACTTTAAACATTCCTCTCTTGCTCCATGTAGTTTTTTTTATTCTCTGCCAATTTTTTTTACAAAGATAAGAAGGAACGATTGTGTGTGTGTGTGAGAGAGAGCGAGAGATCAAGATACTCCAAGCTTTACATGCTCAGACAGGCAGGCCAATATTCCCCCACTGGATTCCTGGCATGCCATAGTAACCTGCTGGTTCTTTTTTTCCAAATCACCAAATCTCTCTCTCTCTCTCTCTCTCTCTCTCTCTCTCTCTCTCTCTCTCTCTCTCTCTCTCTCTCTCTCTCTCTCTCTCTCCCTCCTTTTTTTTTTTGAAGCACTGGCTTTACAAAAAGAAAGTTTGAAAGACTTCACATTTTTGTGTTTTGTAAATCTGTGTTTGTTTAAAATCAGTTAGGCTGTGATAAAGTTGTTTCTGCAGGGCACATACGCTTCTGCATCTCCTATTTTTGTAGTCTAGCATCATCCTCACTGCTGAGGTCATTTGCTGCATTTAATTGCACATAAAAGGCTTGTGTTTGTCGAGAAGCTGCAGTTAAGAGCTGGATCGAGCATTGCACAGCTGGTCTGGTTGTGTGTTCTTGCATCAACATCTCAAAAGCACGAGAGTAAAAGCCTTTTTGTAACTGTATTTAGATTTTAGCACATTTTATTTAGAAACAGGCAGGATACAGTATTCTAAAACACAAGGGAAGCTCTTGGCTACAATATTCTGTTTTAGGCCTGCCATAAAGGTTCACATCATTTTTTTGATTTTTTTTTTGTGTTTTCTGCTCTCCAGTAATTTATTTGCCTAAACCTCTCTCGTCATTTGTATTCTTCTTGTGCAGAATATTAGAAGATGTCTGGAGATTCATTTGGGTCTGGAACCACTGATGCCCAGCAAACCTTGCAGACCTTCTGGCCTCGTGTCATGGAGGAGATCAGGAACCTGACTATGGTACGTTAGACCTGCTTAAACATGCAACACACACCTGCCAGAGTCAAGCATATCATATGGTCTCCCAGCTCATAATACTCAAATGTGTATTATTTTTTATTTTTATTTTTTTTTTACAATTATCAAATACTTACCAGTGATTTTTTTCAGAAGGACTTCCGTGTGCAGGAACTGCCTCTGGCTCGAATCAAGAAAATCATGAAGTTAGATGAGGATGTCAAGGTAACAAAAAATCAATTCTGTGTAAAAATATTAGCATTTTCAGTTAGAACTTTGATTGAATAAAACTGCCTTTGTGCAGAACTAGTTTGTAGATTTTTGTACTCATGCACTGTAAATGTGTGGTTGACCCAGTAATGACTACTTTAACCCTCTTTTACTGTAGTTTTTTTTTTTGATATGGCTGCATTGACAGTTTCCTCTTTAACGCCCCCTTTGGTCGTTCCCACATGAACAAATCTAACCAGACAAGTCTCTCCACAGTGTGTGCTAACACACACACAAAGGCGCCGTTGCAGAACCAGCAAAGTGACAGCAGTAACGTTTAGAATTTAGCCTCGCAAGATTCACCCCCTCACTTCACACATACTTGCAAATTTGACTCTGTGACTACTCACAGGTGCGTCGTCTTCAACCCGACCATACCGCTGATGCAGGAAATGGTGTCTATGTCCCAGCTAAACAGCTTTTTATAGTCTGTGTGTATTGATTTTAAATAGTTTTTATGTATATCCGCCATGCAGAGCTTGGCGCTGATTAAGATCGCTGAGATTACCACGCCTGTGATCAGTTTTTTACAAGCTAAACGGGTGTCAACATTTTGTCTGTAACTTATAGGTTTCTTAAATTTTAGTTTGCACTGTACTGATAGAGGAGCTAAACCAATTTATTAGATAAATTTGAGTTGCTTTGCACATCCTGCTGTAAATAAAGAACTTCCTTCCGTTGTTGTTAAAGTAATGAAAAAATTTCTTGCAATCCGCTCTTCCTGGTGCCATTACCGATCTCTTAGATCTATTTGGATTATCCCCCTTTTTGTGGACATGTTCTCACTATTTTTTCAAATAAATGTACTCACCCCCTAACATTTGTCAGCTGTGTTCAGTCATGTGATTACTTTTCCTCCCATTAAAGCAGTTTCAGTCTCCAACATAAAGCCTTGGGAAACGTGCTGTGAATGTGTCGTGTCAGGAGTGCCATCCTATCCTCTTAGTTAAGCAGCAGATTAAAGCAGTAAAGAGATCAGGAGATCACTAACATAACTGGGAGAAAGACCTTTCTGTCAGTTCTGACACAGCAGCTTTCACTGCATAAGAACAGGACACATGTGATGAATATTTGAAATTTTTTGTTGAGTTAGAGGGAAATACATGTTCTGTCAGGTAGAGCTGACAACTTAAATGAAACATGCAGGAAAGACTAAAAAAAGCTAAGCTTGAAATCAAACCATCCATCTGGTAGTTTTCCACATCTGTGAACTTGATGCATTTGACTGTAACTCAGACCCAGAGTGATTTGCGTTACGGTGCAGGGCCGTGTTTAATCGGGTGTGACACTATCCTCTGCAGATGATCAGCGCAGAAGCTCCAGTCCTGTTTGCCAAAGCTGCTCAGATCTTTATCACAGAGCTCACCCTCAGAGCATGGATTCACACTGAGGACAACAAGAGACGAACACTACAGGTCAGATGCACGTCACCCCTGAGTGACTTGATCTTTTTATGCTTTACTCACATCCTTTCTTGTGTGATATGTTTAGTCTAATGAGATGTTTACTTTTCAGTCAAATAAACTGACCATTTAATGTTTTTTTTCCCCACATCATATCAACCCCCATGATGCTCCGCTTTAACAAAAACTTAAAAATGTATACTCTAAAGTAAAAAAAAAAAGAGGAAGGAGCATATTACAGTGCCAATTTAAATAATATAAACGTTAGTAAAACCAGTTTTACTGATTACATTTTATCTGTTCACATGCTAATGCAAGATGTTCATGGAGGCATATTAGATATAAAAACCTTGTTTCATCCTTGCTTTTTTAAGACATTTGTTTTTAAAACGTACTGAAGCTATTTTAAATGAAAACCTCTTTTACAGTAATTGTGTCCATGTTAATTACATTTCACACAAAAGATAAAGTATTATCCAGGTGAAACAGATCACCTCATGAATCGATTGCTCAGGTGAGGGAGCAGCACTCAGACATACGCAGAGTCCTTATGTGAAGAGGCCAAGCCAATGGGGTCACCATAACAACGCTCATCAATAGAGCAAGTGTAGATGTGACCTGATGTTACCAGATATTAATCAAGGTACTATAAATAGCCCGTATTACAGGGAGGGCCACAAAAGGGGGTCCTGACAGCCAATATCCTGTGGAAAATTCCACAGAGACTGCACACCACTGTGGACATAGGAGGGGGTATAAGAGCAGTAGAGTATGTGCCCATGATGGGAGGAAAATGTCAGTTCTTGTTTTTCCCCCCTTACTTATCTCAGACAAATGTCAGGCTGTGTGGTACTTTCATTCATTATAAGTAAGTTATCTAAAGCAGATAATAAAAATTATATTACTGGTATTTTTCAGCTTATAGTTTCCTCATTTAATTTTTCATTTTACTAATAAGTGTTTGGAAGAAAAAAACAGTCACAATTCCCAAAGAGCAATAAGACAGACATAAAATAGTTTTTCAACTGAAAACCAAGATGTAAGGAATACCTAACGATAAATTAGACTTTTTTGATCCTGTTTGACTTTCTTATTAATTATTTTTAATAATTTACCTCAACATGTCCTCGCTTCTTTATACTGTTGTGATAAAGCACACAACTGCTGGAAACTGTAATTCAGTCCAACTGTGGCCTGCAGTTATTTTGGGAGTGATGACTTCAAACTTCGAAGCATGTTTATATATAGGTAGCCGCATATATAGAATTAGCACAATTATCCTCTGACCTTCTATGTGTCTTTATTTCCTTACAGAGGAATGACATTGCAATGGCGATAACAAAGTTTGACCAGTTTGACTTCCTGATTGACATCGTGCCTCGGGACGACCTAAAGCCGCCTAAACGACAGGTAGGAAGTAGATGTTGCTTCAATCTTTTTGTGGCCGTAATGCCTGGAAAACAGGTGGTTTCTCAGAAGACAATTTAAACTTTTTAGTAAAAGGACTCTTACAAATAATAAATTATAGTTAATTGTGCTCAACAGTGTGTTGTTCTTTGCTCCTTTGTATGCAGTTATCAAAATATAAACCTATAAATAACAGCAATTAGAATAATGATGGTTTCTCATAGAACATTTTGAACTTTTCAGAAAAAATAGTTAATAATGCCTAACAGTGTCTTTTATTCGTTTTTATGCTGTTTTTATAATATAAACTTATAAATAACCTTTATACATCATAGTAATAATAAAAAGCAACAGACTTTCAAAGTTAATTTGGTTTTTTTTATGTGAATTTGCTTTTTCATTTTGTAAACAAAAACAACAGATGGTAGAAGACAGCTGCAACAATTTATTTTTTATTAAAACAAAAACTCTGGCAGTTTGTCAACTTTATCAAACGATTTAAAAAAAGTAAAAATAGGAGATTTCTCTTAATTTCTTCCAGGTTTCTTTTCCAGTTGAATGAACAGTGATCGGCCAGTTCTTGATCATTCTTGATCATCCTCAGTTTCCTCTCCTTCGGCAACACGGTGCTGTAAACATCCTTGACTGGAAGCTGGGGATAGACAAAAAGGCTTTCAGTCGGATGTTTGCAGCTTCTTATTGCCTCAAACCAGAATCCCCCCCCAAAAAATGAGACTAGTTTTCACCAGTGATGAGCTGATGTTTGCAACATCAAGCATCATAAACCTGTCTCCTACCAGGATTTAGTTGAGAAAACAGCCTATAATATCAAAGCAGGAAATTAATGATCTGTACAGCAACAGATGGAAGAATAAGATATTCAGATTTGTTGTCAGGAAGACTGTCTCCAGGCATGTAAACATCCTACACTCTCAGCTGTGTTGTCATGGAGCTGGGAGAGGGGTGTTTACTCTTCTGGTGATGGAGAAACATCATCAAAATGAAGCTTTGCTCATTAGTCACTTATAAAACAGGATCAAGCAGGTCAGTGTTTATTAATAATTGATTATTTTCATTCCTGGATTCAAGCTGCTGAGCTGCGCTGAATAAACAGAATAAAAACTTGGTGTGATGCTTTTTTTTTAACCTAAAGAAAAGAGGGGACTGAGTCTATACATGAGTCTGCCTAAATATATTATTATGACTATAAGAGTAAATTTCACCCAGCTGGTTTGCATTCCCCACACCATGTTCAGTCAAGCATTCCTCCAGACGAGCAGTTTATTAGTCTGTGTGGTGCTTGCACCTCGACTCTCATCCAGATTACATTACTCCTCCCCAGCCACTTCCCATCAGTTATTTATTAACCCCACTCTCCTCTACCATTACACTTCCAAAAAATAATTTATGGAGATGTAGTGGCCTTTCAATATGTGTGTGTCACCTGCAGGAGGAGATGCGTCAGTCAGTTGCTCCTGCAGAGCCGGTGCAGTACTACTTCACCTTGGCCCAACAGCCTGGAGCCGTACAGGTGCAAGGCACACAGCAGGGTCAGCAGCCCGCCACACAGACCGCCACGACCATCCAACCCGGACAGATCATCATCACACAGCCGCAGCAAGGACAGGTACTTCGAATCAATTTGTCACCAAATCAAGAACGTGTTGCGAAATGTAAAGAAGTAATAGCAGAAATGAAACCACAGATGATCTTTCAAAGAACAAAATGAAACCTGGGCCGTACTTATGTGAATAAAGTGACTTTGTGTCTTAAAACCTGTACATGTCCTTGTAAGAGCACTTTAAACGGAACATTTAATACCAACTCAGTGCAAGGTGTTCTGTTACAAAAGCCTCTTTATTAGTTATTCTTTTCAGCTTTGTTATTCTTTATCTTAGTTACCATTTTAGAACAGCATAAAAGCAGAAGTGCAAGTGAATACCCGGGTGTCATATTTAGTTAGCAACATTTGCATATTTTCTGAAAATGTAAAAAGTGTAAATTAAGTTTGCTTTAAACTGACTACAGTAGCAAAATATACACAAACAGTATACATATGTTTCTTTAGTCAAATTAAGAGAATTATGTGTTGCCTTGTAAGTTAAAACCAATAAAAAAAAGAACGCAAGTTTCTTTTAAACTTTTCCTTATTGTTTTATACACTATAGTTCTATACGTTTCAATAACACAAAAACAAAGTCACAAAAACTGAAGCTGCACATGTTCTTGTGCAGTCATATGCAAACACACCTATTTTCCTACAGACTGATGATGCTTTCGCCAAACGGCGAGATTATTCATAGCTCATCCAGCCGCCTCTCTTCTAATTATTCATTCTCTACAACCCTTTCTGCTCCTTTCCAGCTTGGTTTCTGCATGTTGCGTAGCTGTGCTGCTAAGGTGCTTCAGCAGGCTGCTTTGAGCTGAGCTGTTATACTTTTTTGTGCCTTTTATGATTCACAGTCCTGCTAAAGCACAATTTGACTCAAACCCTGCATAGATTTCATTATTGACTGATTACTAAGTAGCTACATTAAAAGGTGAACTAATTTGTTTCTAATGAAATCCCCACAAAGATCTTTATTTTTCCTAATTGTTTTTTAACTTTGGAAACTCAATGGCATCTGTGAAGTTTCACCACAATCTATGTTATTGCATCATTTATTTTGAATGCATTTTCCCTTACTTTAAATTAAAAGTAAAGGTTATATAAAACCTTACATTCTCTTTGTGCAGGTTTTACACTTCTATTTTTTTAAGTGTTTTTAAAATCACTATTATATCATTTTTTTCCTTATATGTAAAACTGAAAACAGAACTTTAGCCTTGGATTTTGAATAAAAGAAAACTGAAACTGATGTCACTTTGCAGAAAATATGAAAATATACCCATTATTTTATTGCTAACCCATAGCAATCTGTGTGAATTTTTAATAATCAATTACATTGTTTGTTGTTGATAAAAAGAAAAATGCAAAACCAGAAATATTTAAATTGGAGAAAGTCACAATCTGCATACCACTAATTTTAATTTGGTCAGTCCCTTCAACATTAGTTGTTGATGCCATTGTTTTCCATTCTGATGCTGAAAGCTTTCTATGCATACACGCCGATCATGCTTGCGTTTGTGTTGTTGCAATCGCTGCCCTCTCACTCTGTGTGTCTTTCTCTCATTTTCTCATTCTATTCTGTCGGCCATCAGATGTTGCAAGGTGCCACCATGCAGCAGTTACAGCAAGTGCAAGTGCAATCACAAGGCACACCCATCACGGTAAACACACATGCCTTTTTTTATGCTTAACCACACGCCTAAAGACCACGACTTGGTGCCGCAGCTCTGTGGGTGACCGCCACCTGCAAAACTCTGTGCTGCTCAGATGACAGAGGTCTCTAGGGGTGACTGCTGAATGAGATCAGATGGCCTTTCCCAGATAATGTGACAGACAGAAGAGAAATGGAGGACATGAAACCCATGAAGTCATGTCTTTTGTGCCTGCTTTATAATCTTCTGTTAAAAGTTTAATATAAAGATATCTAAACTTTGTATTGAGGTTGAACCTTTATTTCAGTAGCTTCAGTAGTTAACAGGATGTCTTTTCCTCCCTCTTTCTTTCTGTTTTCTTATTATTTTATCCCTCCTCTCTGTAAGAGTGCACCCGTCGCCATGCAGGTGGGTGAAGGCCAGCAAGTGCAGATTGTCCAGGCTGCAGCGGCCCAGGGTCAAGCTCAAACTGCGCAAGCCCAGGGCCAGACCATGCAGGTCATGCAGCAGATCATTACCAACACGGGAGAGATTCAGCAGATCCCGGTAAGACGTTGGGTCAGATTGGAAAGAACAGAGAACATTAGAGGAGACAAAACCAAGGACAGAAATGGATTCACAGCAAGTGAAAGAATAGTTTAGACAAAGTAAAAAAAAGATTATTGAAGTTTTGTTTAGTAGAATAAATGAAACATTTTTAGACTGTTTATAAACAGGAAGTGAAAGTCTGTCCATGGTGGGAAAATGGCTGTGTCCTCTGTGTAAGAATGACCTTTGCTCTAAACTGAACTCTGTCTCCCCCTTGTGTCGGTTCACTGCAGGTGCAGCTAAATACAGGCCAGCTACAATACATCCGACTAGCTCAGCCCGTCTCCGGAGCACAAGTTGTGCAGGGACAAATTCAGACTCTTGCAAACACTCAGCAGGTAGTCACTGATTGTGAACGCAACAAATCTGCAAGTAATCAGGAAGATAACTTGCATTGTGCTTAATGTTTTAGTAATAGATTGTAATGTTTTCAGATCACACAGACCGAGGTGCAGCAAGGACAGCAGCAGTTCAACCAGTTTACTGACGGACAGGTAACCAATAAAATAAAGAACTGTAACTTTGAGTATCACATCTCAACTTGGAAAAAAATATGCAGGAAGTATTTAAAAAACCTTTTATTCATGCAGGAGCTACGCTCCGCTGATTTGAAGATAATCCAATCAACATAACATAACGCCTCCCTGTCTCTGTTTTGCAGCAGTTGTATCAAATACAACAGGTGACGATGCCAGCAGGGCAGGAACTGACCCAGCCGATGTTTATCCAATCCACCAACCAGACTGCTGAAGCACAGGTCACGCAGGTCAGCACCGACTGAGCCCGACCAGGAAGCGGCACGCATACAACACTCACACCAGCCAACGTGACGCCGACAGATGCCGTCGGCGTCAACAAGGAATGCTTGATAACTTGATATTTGAGCATCGCCCGTTAAGATGAGGGACCTGAAATCTTGCAACACTCATGTTTTGTAATAATTTTAGTACACCGATTCAAAAACCAAAGGGACACAGTTAGACTCTTGCTAAATCTAAAAAGAAACTGCATCCACACTTAGTTGACTTTTTTTGTATTTTTTATACCTGCGCACACACTTCCACAATCCTTTTAAGCAGTTTTTATACAGACTAAAGGCTTCGTTATGGTTTCTGCATCCTTTTTTCAAAATGAGAGCTGTGTGACACATTTTTACCTGCGTGGCCGACAGGATTCAGCCCAGACCTTTGTGGCCATGTGAAACGTGCGTATATGCTCCATGAGAAACTTCCTGTTCAGAAGGGTGCAGCTGATCCAGAAAGGCATGCTTATCAGAAAGATTTTAGTGAAACCACGCAGAAGCTAACTTCACTCTTCCTGCCATGACACGTCTTGTCGTTAAAGATCTGAGACCGACAGGAAAGTCTTGCTGTATTTGTGGCACCTTAATTTAAGCTTCTTACTTACAAAAAACTGGGAAAATGTTTGTTCATATTTTTGATTGGAAAAACCTTTTGTCTCTTTCTTGCAACCATTGTATCATACTTTATTTGTTGTTTATTGACAAGTGGTTGGATGAAATGAAGCCATATACCTCAGATAAGGTTTGATGAAAACGTTTCATGTACTTTCTTTGTTGTGATGTTTCCTAAATTTATAATGAAGCATGAGTTTGTGTTGTAAGGGCTTCAAACTGAATAGGTTGTGTATTTGTGTGTGTTTGTGTGTGAGTGTGCGCGTGCTTGTGGTTTGAGCACTTACACTCGTCTTAATGCTTCCATTCGTCTATTCACCCTGTCTGTAGAGCAGAAAACGTCTCTGCTTCTATGCATTTTTACTAAGTCCCCTCCGCCTGGGAGGTTTAGTCTTGTGCCCTGGTTTACGTCTCGTGTACAAACATGTGACTCCACCTGGAGTAAAAAAAAAACACAAAAAACTAATTTTATGATTTTCCTTTTTGCAATAGCCTCAATACTTTTTTTTTTTTACATTGAATATCCTCAGTGTTTTTATTATTGTTGATTTTGCATGTAGTTCAAGTTGACAGCATGATTTGCGATAGATAGGTGCATTTGTAATTTCAATGTTACTTTTTGTAAACCAATTCTGTTTGTGGAAAAAAACTATTAAAAAACAGAACTTGTGTAAGAGGATTTTTTTTCGTGGTTATTTCTACTAATCGTTGTTTTTGCTGTTTTTTTGTAATTTTGTTTATTTTAGGTCAGTTGAGCATCTTGCTAGTGTGTGGTCATTAAACAGTGAGACAGTTTGATCAGCATAATGAAATCATCCCAGCCATCCCCCCACGCTGAGGTAGACTCATCCCACCACAAGTTCTCAAGTATGACAGGCGATTCTTGGCTCGCATGGCTACCACGGGACAATCAGGGTGTTGCTTTGAATGAGTCAAAGCAACACCCTGGGTATGTTTTTGATGAGGGGCCCTCATTATAACATGCTTTAAAGCTCAAAAAGTCCATTTTGCATAATACCCAACCACCCCCCCAAAAAAGGTTTGAATTTGTGATTTCCAAAATGGCCACAGGA
Organism: Anablepsoides cearensis; assembly: GCA_032275365.1. Classification (NCBI taxonomy): domain Eukaryota; kingdom Metazoa; phylum Chordata; class Actinopteri; order Cyprinodontiformes; family Rivulidae; genus Anablepsoides; species Anablepsoides cearensis. Next base: position 9,458,295 of record JAUBOC010000149.1, on the reverse strand, counting down.
GGGCAGCACTAATTCAACTACATCAACTATAAACATCCATTAATGCATATTTATTCCAAACTCAGAGCAACTGTTTTCATCAGTAACATATTTAGATCATCTTTACTTTAAGCTGAAGTGCATACTGATATACATACATCTTTTACTTATGTTGGCTTTATTTTAACCCACTTTCAATCTTACTTTTGTGGTTTAAAAGTCTAATAAGCCACAGGGGATCGAAGGCTAACAAAAGAGTCACGAGTCGCTTGGCTAGAGATTTCTCAGCTTTTGTAGGATCGGACTGCATTCTTTATATGACCTAAATCTTAAAAGGAAGAGAGGTGTTTATGGTGGGACAGAAAATTAGCCAGTAAGCGCTGAATGTTGCTCAGAGTCCTGCTTTGCCGACATAAATTGTGTTGTCATCACTGAAATTAGGGGTAAAGTCTGCAGTTATCACATTTAAATACTTGTTTAAATGGAACTATTAATTATTGTCATAAAGGCAATCATTTCAAACTGCAAGGCCCCCTTTTCCTAATTGACTTAATCTCTGAACAATAACAGCATTAATGAGTGCAGACACATGCTCAGATCTTTCTAATGAGGAGGACGGGGACTGTGAGAATGTTTGCGCCTAAGTCAGGCGTGAAAAGGATTGTGCGGTGGTATTTTTCTTGGCCTGCTCGTCTGGTCAGATCAAGGCAGCTTTGGCCATATGACCCGGGGCTGACAGCTTTGGCTGTGGTCTAGACCTTGTGATTCTGAATCTGCCCCGACACCAGCTGGCCCCCCTCCGAGCTCTGCGAAAACACAATAACAGGAGCCGACTTTTACCGAGGTGGGCCTTACATTTGATCCTCGTTTCTGTCGTCCTGAGGTGTCAGGAGATTTGCTTTTAATCATCATCAAAACTGTAATCTAAACGTTCCAAGAGGCTGGCAAATAATGTGACATTTTATTGAACCATGCAGTGGCATTTTGTTAATTCTTCAGAAGGTTTTTAGAAGACTAATAATTTAAACTTGAGAATCTTTAATGTTTAATTGTAAAGTGACTCTGTATTGCTTTTTTAATTTTGAAAATTAGAAACTCTAAAATTGCTTCTTTAATACGATAGGAAAAATAAAGTGAATACTTGCTAACATGAAGCTTGGTAGAAAGTTCCAACAGGCTTCTTAATGCATCACTGTTTACAGTAATTCATTAATGCAAGTATTCCGTTCTGAGAAAGTGGAGTTGTTTGGAAAGTTTGTGAAGAATTAATATCTTACCTGTTGTAGATAGCACCTTGAACGACCTCAAGTTTAGACAAATGGAGCTGTGTGTATAATATGATTCGAGTATGACGTGACCACTCATTTTTGAGCTTAAAAAGCATTAAAAAATCGTATGCTATGTATAATGCTACCCCTGTTTTTTCAGCCTTTGCAGTGAACCCTTTGGTGGGGAAACAGATTATTTTGGGGACTGTTTGTGGCTGAGGAGGGGCAGCGCGTGTTTCTGCATGCTGCTGGAAGTGGTCCACTCCCCACAGCAGGAGCTGGTTGTTATTAGCAATATGGACAGTTTCAAGGAGCAGCTCGTTTGGTTTTATTAAACATGCAGACATGCAACTAACGCCCAAGCCTGCTTTCTATCTCCACAGTTAACAAGAAAAGGTTTTTCTCCTGCGTGACATTGAATTTTATTGCAGTATTACATTAGCAACAAATTGGTCAATATTTTATCCTGTGTATAATACGACCTCACAACTTTATGGATGAGTTTTGGTGATAAATTGTAAGCATTATATAGTAAATACAGTAATTTGTTGCTAGATTGAGGCAACGTTGAGGCCAAAAAAGATTTCTGCTTTCTTAAAGCAACTTTAATCTTAATGTTAATTCTATTTTTAAAACATTACCATCACCACCAGTTTTGTTGTTATTTACACAGAATATTTATTTCTATTATCATTAGTCATGTAGCTACTTAGCCCTGTCAGATTTAAACCCTTTGCCTCTAAACTGAGGTTGTTCAATGTGCTATGCACAACAGGTAAGATATTAATTGTTCAAAACATTTCCAGAGAACCCCCCTTCAAAACATCTGAATCATGTTTTAAGATACAAACTAAGTAACATATTTCAGCTCTTTGATGCACCTTCTTAACTACATTTTTTCATTAGCATGATTAGTAATGTTTTCAGTATTTACACTGAAACAAAACAGGTCAGTTTGTTTGGAACTGTTTTTATTTTGGGCTTTTTTTTTTTTTTTTTTAAGCTTAATGTTTTTTAATGATGGAAGAAATGAGGAAGTGTCTACACTGTCTGTCTGTAAAATGTTCCTAGGTGGAGCCTTAAAGTCTGCTCTGTCGCTCGTCAAAGAAGCAGAAAGTTACAAAGAAGCGTTTGACCCGTCATGAATGGGCCACTGAGTGAAGTCTGAGCCCAGCGTGTTCCAGACTCAGTCACCGGTTGTTGTGGTTCACACTTCAACGCTCGTGTTACTGAATGTTTGACCTGCTGGATTGATCAGCAGAGTAAAAACTGCTTTCTGTCAGCTGACATTTTCCGTGGCGTCTACGTGATGCTTGGAGTGAGCAGCTCTCTGGGGGGTCCTGCCCTGAACACAACACAGTTTGACACTGTCATCTCTCCAAAGACTGGAACCAGACTTGATCACATCAGCCCACCACAACGGACACTATATCAACAACTCATCTGCCCCCTCCCATACTCCTCTTGCTGAGGTTTTCCCATTAAGAAGGCTCAGCGTTAAAGGGAAGGGGGAGAAACATGAAAAGCAGAAGAGAGAACAGATTAAAGAAAGACAAACAAGGCCGTGGTCTGGGAAAGCCATTAACTGGCGCAAGTCAACGTCCAGCGGAAATAAAAGGCTGGGGGGGGGGGGTCAGAGCGGAGTGAGTTTGCATTGTGTGCAGAGCACGGCTGCTGATGAGTATTTTTAAGTTCCCATAGATTCCCTGAGTGGCTGTCGACTCCTGGAGCTAAACGGGGCTGTGCAGGGTGAATGCTCGAAGCGAGGCGTGTGCTGGACAAACAACAGAGAGGGGAGAGGGGACCACCTCCTCACGCTCGGCCCCTGTCGCCCAGCTCTCTGTTGTAAACTCTACTCTTCAGTCAAGTGCTGCTGATGAGTGACATTAATTCTCTGTGTGAGAGCGTGGAAGCTCTTCTTTAGGCCGACAGCATTCAGCTGCTGTGTGTTGTCATGTGGCCCGTTAGGAGCCCAGAGGCCACTCAGGAAGCTCCTCCTAGATCCAAGTGTTGATGACTTGATGAACTGAATCAATGCACTAATAGAGTTTGCCCTGCTGAACTTTAAATTTCAGCCATGAAGGGTACGAGCAGAACAAGCCGATCCTTCAACACCTTTTTTTTTCCAATTACCCCGTGGCCTAATTTAAACAACTGAGAGTGTAAAACAAAGAGACAACTTAGATGGGTTATACTGAGAGGTTCCAAGCATAAATCATGTCTTTGTGGTTAGTTTTATGATTTTTGTTTTAAGAAAGTGATCACTGTTAACATCAACATTTAATAAAGTTGTTTTTCTTGGATCTTACTTTAGACGAAAAGATATTAAAATATGCTTTAACAAATGCAGAATCTCTGCTGCCTTTCATTCCAGTGTCTGACATCGTCCTGATTTATCATAATTAAAAATGATAATTATATGTTGACTTGCTTTAATAATGTACTCGGTACCAGGGGCAGAGCTAGATTTTTACATGGGGTGGCACAGGGGTGGCCAAGGTTTTTTTGGGGGCGCACATATAAATAAAATTACTCTGGATTTGAAAATTCAAGATGGCCACAGTTAACTTTTAATGTCTATAACTCAGCTGTTTTAAGAAAAATTGAGCTGCAATTATGTATGTGATTGTAGATAAAAATGATTAAAAAAGCATGTAATTGCTAGTTCCAACTAAGATTTAGCCATTTTTAAGACATATTGACTTCATGTCACCAGTTCATCAAACAAATCATCAACAAACTGATTTATAATTTGACCACTAATAGAAACAACAGGATCTATTTTAGGAGTTTCAGCTGACTGATTTGACATACCACCCCTCACCTGTTTGCATTAACACATTACTGTAAAACTGTCTGCAGCTGAGTCTATTTCATAGCCAGCAATGACTCCAGCGGTCTAACTAAAGCAACACACAGATTAGTGTTGTTATGTTATGTAAGGGGAGGGTCCTGGGAATAATGTCTAGATTTGTGACTTGTAAAGGACTCCAGCTGCATTCCCACACCTCATTCCAGCAACTCCATGTTCCATAAACAACAATTGACAGGAGCACACAGAGCAAGCATGTCCAACCTGCCACATATTGATGCAGAACAGAGTTAAACTTATACAGAGCTGAACGCATTTATCATAGAATACTAGGGCAGGCCTTTGTAACATATAATCAACCCACACTAGTATTAAAATATCAATATTAGCTTTGGAACTCCAGAAATGTTTATGAAAGTAAATGTCAGAATATTGGCTACAAGCGGATAAAAACTATTTTTATCACTCAAGACATAGTTGAATATAAAACTATGAAAGTGAAAATAAAATTGGTTTAAAAATTTGGCAAGTCAGAGATGTCAAAATATAATTTGTGTTAAATAAGAGGAATAATGTGCTATTTTTGTTGTTTTATTATCACTTTTGTTACTGTATGTTGTATTCACGATTAAATACAGCAAAATAAACTATTTTAAAGGTAGCAGATCTTTGTAATACCTGGTTTATTTACATAATGACGTTAATTGATAGATGTTTGGCCCCTCAGCTGTTGGCCTGCAGTAACATGGCCCCCGGAGCAATTTAGGTGAATAACCCTGCTAAGGGAATCTTGAGTGGTTCTGGTGAAGTCTGACTGACCATAACATGGTTTAGAGAGGCTGGTTGTCATCAACAGGTGAGTTCTTCATGGTTCAACTGATAGCTGCAGTTTCATGTTGTTACATGTTCTTAATTGAACTGTTTGTTGATTTACATCATGAACAACGTCACTATCAGTGAAACTGACCTTTCACCCAAAACACATGTATTCAGAGCGTATTCATACTTTGAATTTACTGATGAGTGTATGTACTGTAGATAATCTTGTTTTAAAACTCATTTGAGGAATACTAAACCATTATTTGATGTCTGAAATTGCTAACTTGTATGAATAAATATTTGTAATGACATTTTTATTTGGTAAAATTTTACTTTTTTGTTTATTTTTTGGAAGGTAAATAAAAATGACGTAGAGATATGTTAAGTTTTCTTTTAGATATCTGAAATAAAAGTTCTGGTATAGGTATTTGAAAGCCAAGTTTCTTTTGTGAAAATATTATATTCACATTTATCTGGATCTGAAAGTTCAATACACATAAATTAAGATTTTTTTATTTAAACACATTTAGAACTTGTCTTGCCAAAGTTCATCACTCAAACCTTATTGTTTTCAATGTATTTTCCAAGATTTCAACAAAAGTTTATAAATCTTTTTAAAAATATTCTTATATTGAATAAATGAGCTGTGAATCACCTCAGCATATTTTTGATGTGCCAACAGGAGCTGGGGGACCACCTCACCGAGCATTCTTCAGAGGTCCTGAAGCAGGTGATCCATAACTTCATGTCTGTGCCATAACCACAGGCCTGTGTCACAGTCATAGATATAGAAAGCTGTGTGTGTCAAAGAGGAGGTTAGTGTCCCAGTGTCCCTCAGCACCTGTCTCTGCTGTCCCCACTGTAACCATGGATTCAAACCCTCCTCCCACAATAAACACAAGTGTTTTTATTTCAGAGGAAGACAAATGGAACCTTTGCGCTCTTTTGAGGCTGGATAATTTCACATTAAATCTGCAATATTAAATCCAAACGTTGTCTTTTCTTCCTGGAAAGCTCCACAAATAAAAACACCTCCTGTCTCTCTTCTCATCATCCGGCTGCTCCTCATCCCGCCCTGCGAGTTCTCTCCTCTTCAGGTTTCTTTGTTTCCAAAACAACTGCAGACATCCTTTTGGCGCTTAATCGGACTTTTTTGTTTCTTCTTTTTTTTTTTCTTCTTTTATCTCCCCTTCTTTCTTTTTTAATGGAGTTTTTATAAAAGTAGCTGTCTGCGGTTCTTGACATCATACTGATGTTTGTCAGCTGCTGCTGCTGCTGTGCGCTCCACCCCGCCTGCCTGCCGGAGCGGAGCAGAGGAGCGCTGGAGCGGAGAAGCGCACAAGGAAGCTGATGCAGCCTCAGTCCAAACAGCAGAAACAGCTTAGAAGAACGCTTTAGGTTAACAGAGATCCGTGGCACTGCAATTGTTCTGCAGCCTTGTCTTGTTATTTATTAGTTTTTAGCACTGAAGTTGTTACTTTTGCGGTTTTTCCTGGATGCGTAAATCCTCTCTGCGCCCTGATCACCTTTTCCACCTGACTCTTTCAGCAATGGTCACTGAGGGTCACGTTTCCGCGCGACGCACTCATCCAACTATTGCGCTTTTTATTTTACGTGACCGTGACTTGATTCACAGATAACTTAAAAAAAATCTACCGAGGCTCCTAAGAAAAAAAAAAAAAAAAAAAAAAAAAAAAGAACACAACGGGGATGGCAAGTTTTGGTCCGCTTTAAATCCAAGATAACCCAGAGCATGACTTGGTTAGAGATAAAGCAGAGACAAGTCAAACCGTACATGTAGTTTTAAAGTGTGGAGGAGGGAAAACAAAAACAAAAACAAACAACAAAAAAATGCTCGGAAGTCCATCCAACAACGGCGGCATTAGAATGCTCGTGCCCCCGGCTCCGAGCGACCACCAGCGGGTGGAGTTCGTCGCTCTCACCGCCGTCCAGACGGAGAGGAGCGAGCCGTCCACCCCGGAGCGCGGGCACCCGTCTCACCGCACGGGTCTGCTGGGCACCCCGCTGCCCGGCCCCCCCGGACCCCGGGCCAACGCGTCCGCCTCCAGCAAGCGCTTCAGAAAGTTGCAGAACTGTCTGTACAACGTGCTGGAGAGGCCGAGAGGATGGGCGTTCATCTACCATGCTTTCATGTAAGTCTTCTTCTTCTTACTATAAACTGAAAATTAACTTTTCTCATTTATCCCTCTTATTACAACTTTAAAAAGATGCATTATTGGACTCCCTATTTCACTTTTTAAATGAATTTCTAATTAAACAAGATGAGTTGCTTATGTAGCAATTAGCTGGATCATGTGCCATACATCATCTCAACATGGGGTCTGGCTGTTCAATTTCCTCCTGTCTCCTCTTATTAAATCATCAGAAGGATTTTGGATAATAAATTTAATTTGTTCAAATCAACAGGGGGGCAAAGTTTCAATTAAAGTCTTTTTCCCCCCCCTTTTGTGGACATTTTGTCTTTTATTATGTGACTTTTCATGATTACAACATTGTGATGAACTGAGGCCAGCCGGATTTTCTTGTTGCAATGTTTTTCTGTCCTCCAAAACACAGAGATTTATTAGGACGGTGTTATAGTTTGACCGTTTGAACTCTTTAACCAAACACAAATCTCAAACTTGAGCAAATTGTGGACACACTTGACTCTAAACCCATATACCCCAGAATTTATACAACATGTAAACTCTGTAAAAGTGTGAGCTCATTGGAAGAGGCGCCTGCTCACTTCTACAACTTATAATCCACTAAGTAAATCTGGACACATGGTTTTATGGCAGTTTTTTTTAAACCTCTTTTATAATCACATGTGGTGTGAATGATGAGGTTGCTAAAATTCAATCAGTGCATATTTCCTCTCACTCAAGTGTTTCGATATATTTCAGTCTCTTCTCAAGTGAAGAAGCCCCGGGACTGTTCCGCACAAGCAGCTGTCCTCCAGCTGTGTCTGCGTTTGGCACAGGGTGGACAGAGCGTCATGCGTGGGAGCTCCTTGGACCGGGCCGTGCTTTCCGTGTCATTGTTTAGACAAGTACAGCTGTCCCCCTGCCAATGCCATCCTATGTTTGTTGCAGAGGGAAATCCCACCGCGGGGCTGCAACTCTTGCATGTGTTCTCACCATCAACCGCCAGAACATTTGTGCGAGGGGGACAGAAAACAACACTCTCACTTTCTCTTTAAACCTTTTTAAATCTTTGCGAGTGAACACATATTTTCCGCATTTGTTTATTTTTTTTGGTTTGTCTTGTTTTGTGGCCTTTTCAGACCATGACATTTTCCCTGACATTACTGGGATATCAACACATGCGTGATATTTGTTTCTTTGTTAAGAAGGCACTCTGAGCAGTCCATATCCCTTACCTGATGAGACTTCATCACAATAGAAATATTATAGGTGCAGATGTTTCTACCTGCATGCCCTGGCGGTCCCATGATAATGCATCTCTCTGTGACCGCTGCATTTTTTTCTTCTTTATGATAAATTACATGCTCGCTCTGTGTGAGGGAAAACACATTGCACAGTGAAGTTCAATTAAAGCTGTGTTGATCTGTTGTGATTAAATTAAACCGTGTACCGCTGTGTAGCGGAGCTGCGTCAACCTCCCTCCATCCTTTAATTAGCCACACGTTGTAACAGGGGAGCCTGGAAACAGATGTGTTGCTTCCAAAGAGCCTCTCTTTGCTGGAGCTTGTTTGAGTGGATAAAAAAAACAGTTAAAGAGGCTTTCCTCTATTTCCCCTCCATTGATGTCTATTGAAGTCCAAAACTCTTGTTGATTCAGTCAGCGCTGCGCTGTCCAATGTGTCCACAGGCAGATTTCTGTTTTAGACAAATACCATGGGATATCTTTAATGAATTGCACTCTAAATAATTCCCACTACACACTGACTTTCCCCTGTGGATATAAAATAAAAAAATCTTGCACAAACTCTATTGCGAGTGAAACAGCTGTATTCTAATTCAGAACTGGCACAAAGTTCCTTTCCCTTCTTCTAGTCATCTTGCCTTCCTAGAAATAAGGAGGAAAAAGGACATAAACATAAAAAAAATCACAATCAAGTTCCCAGAAAAGTTCTCTACAAAACATCCTTCAAATAATTACTCTGCACATTGGTTACTCTGTGTATTGTGTGGTTTGAATTGTAAGACCCCACTTGGTCCCCTAAAGCCCCTTGAACCCCTGTTTCATCTGCAGTAAGCCCAAGAGACGCTTGTTTAAACGGGTTCAATCTGTTAAAGTTTACCTCCTGATACGGTGGCCTGCAGTGTCAGGAGGACTTGAACTTTATTAACAACCTGCTCCATGTAACTCAGGCCATTATGAGTTATAACAACACCTAATTTCCCTCTGGGATCAATAAAGTATTTTTGAATTGAATTGTTTATGTGATTGGGCACGTATTTGTTTTTGTCTGTTAGCAAAATATCTCATGAAGCAGTGGACTGATTTTAATGGAATGCTCAGAAAGGATTGAATCTAAAGCTGCTTAATTTTTGGAGTCAGTTCAATTCAAGATGGCTGCCACAGCTAATCAACCTGAGCAAACTGGTGCGTTTTAGTGAGTTTTACAGCGATTAAGCTAAAATTTGGCGTAATAGGTGGAAGTCATCTTCATCAGACAACCCTCAGAGTGCTGATATTTGTACAATATTATTTTTAATTTTTATGTTTATTTTTTTGTTTAGTTTCAATTTATTAGACAAGGACAGCCTAAAATACAGTGTTGTATATTAGAACAATGCCACTGCTGCATTGAGCACGATTAACCAATAATTCATTTGCAAACTTCCTCCTTGGTTGAGCTTTTTATTGATTATATTTATTAGAGCTGCAGGGATGCAATATAGAAATATAGAAAACCTGCGATGTGCGATAACACTGCTTAATATTACAATGACATATGACTTGCGATAAATGAACAAATACATATGTAGTGTTTATATCTTTCTGCTCTGGGTTCAAAGCCAAAAAATACAACCTAAAAAAAGCTAATCATTTCCATTCCAGCCTGAATTTTTTTAAGTATGAAGAGACCTATCCAATTAACCAA
>JAUBOC010000149.1:9411859-9433344 GCA_032275365.1 Anablepsoides cearensis | reverse complement strand
CTTGGATGAGTTACAACAACACCTAATTTCCCTCTGGGATAAATAAAGTATTTTTGAATTGAATTGAATTGAATTGTGAAGCACCTGTTGCCACTTCCTGTTTATCCCAAACTCAGTGGAGGATATACATCTTGGTCTTTAAGTGATTGTTCAGATCTTTTGAAGTGGGGTTGTATAAAATAATACAAATTTAAAACATTATTTCTGTAGTAAAACACATTTTATTTAAATTCAGGGTTTATCCAAGGTTCAAATCCTTGTGATCTTTTTAAGACTTTGAAGAAATCTACACTTTTATCGCATCCCAGCTGAATTATTATCCATCGGTCCATCCATGTTTTACCACATCCACCTCTTTCAGCTTTTCTGGAAGGATTCCAAGGCATTCCCAGACCAGACAGGAGACATAGTCCCTTCACTTCAGCATGTCCTGGGTCTTCCCTGGAGTCTCCTCCCAGTTAGACAAGCTTGTAAAACCTCCCAGGGTTCATCCTTAACATTTGCAACCAACTGGAATTGAAGATATTTTTGCAGAAGTGGCCATTATTTATCAGTGTTTGTGTTTGTTCAGGGCAGCCACAGCTCTGGGAAGCTCTGGAAGAAGCTGTTCTTCAGTCTGTTTGTTTGACAGTGGAGGGCTGTGTATCGCCTGCTTGATAGCATGGACAGTCAAGACTCTTGATGATGTCAACTCCAGTAACAAAACAGTGTTCTGTGTAAACTTGTCATCTTCCCTTTGAGATCTGCTGACTACTAAGGTTGTGGGCGACTTTCTTTGTTTTGTTTCCCAAACCATAAGTTGCCACCAACCCTATGTAATACATCACCTGAGGTCCTTGCTGCCATTGCAACAAGGTTAGACCCGTCACAGAGTAATGATGATGGGCTTGGAATTCAGTCACAGACTTGGCCTATATGAAGGGGGAGTATCGAAGTGTTGGGTGTACATGTGTTGGGTCATGTAGGAGGTTCAGATCCAATAAACCTGTGAGAAGTCACACGACTCTGCTGGAACATCATCCAGGCGAAGCTTTGATATCATTGAGGGCAATAAATACTGAAAATATTGAGAGATCAACCTACATTCTGTTTGGGATCAACATAAACACCGGTTCCTCTCCAACCGTCAGCCAAGCTATGTGAGGTTTACTCTAGCTTTGGGGAAATGTCAACATTAAACAAGCTCACTGGTATGTGAGGTATCTGTTCAAAACAGCTTGTAGGCTTTGGGCTAATTTAGCTACAAGTAACTCTATCTCTGCAGTTTGTATGACGTGCACGCCGACATGAAAAGTTTGCATTAATGTTATTGTCTGTGTTTGTTTGTCTGCTGTGTTAGCAAACTACTTCCTGGTGCACACAGCCTTGTGAGGACCCACTTCTCCTTATGGGGACAAAAGCTCCGTACCCATTGTGGGAAATACCGTTGGTGGGGTTAGTGAATTGAGTATAGGTTAGGTTTAGTGTAAGGGATCAGGGTCAGGCTGTAGAAATGCAAGGTCCTCATGAGGATAGAAGGACAAATGTGTGTATGAATTTCTACTCGCCTCATTATAAGCTTATTTATAATGGTCACCATTTTAAACTGGGGCATCTAAACCCCAGTTTCATTTCCCCTAACCTTTTCCCTGTAAGTCACATCAATAATTATAATTTATTTGAAGAATTTCACACTGAATTGCCATAATGTTGTAAAATACGCACCCATCTGATTTCCCCGCTCATCACAGCACCCCCCCACAATTACCAAGAAATTACTATTAATCCAGCTCCTGTAAGATAAAAACACACACACACGCGCTTGTAAATTTCTGCAGGGCTCATGAAACCATTCTCCTATCACAAATTTGTCCTTCCTCTGTGGTTTCATCTTAATTTCACTCCATTTACTGGTTAAATACGTGACCACACTCCACACAGTCCTTCAGCTTCCAGTCAGCCGTGCTGCACATTTTGCACCGGCTCGTGCTTTTGAGGCGCAAGAAAGCACAAGACTTAAGTGCACTGCATTTTATTTTTCACTAAATGTTACCCTGTGAGTCTAATATACATTTAATGAACAGTATATCTGTAAGAATAACAGTAAAAAAAATCAATTAAACTGAGATAATGGCTTATATTTGAATTTAATGCATCTGCAGTGGTATAAATTAGTACTCCGAGTGCATTACTTATAGCTGGGGTGAGTTTTGTTTTGATTTATGAATCAGTTTGAGTTCAGGATCACTGTTTGATTAAGAGGCGAGAATAAAATGTGAAGTATAGAGACAAAAATGACATGTATGACATGTATGACACAGAACAGTGGATCTTTGAGACCAGTTTTTAGTTTGTTGCTATTTTCTGTGTTCTATGCTCATTAGTTGTTTTTCCCTGTGCAACCAGTTCTTTTTCTCACTTTTCCACGATTGGTTTCTGCTCCTTTGTTCTGCCCCGTCCACCTCCACCTGTTCCCTGTTACCATCAAGCCACCTGTTTCTAATGCCTCATGAGCACTTTTCAACCTCCTTCCTCTTGTCCTTCTGCAGTCTGGCATTGTTTCACCTTCATGTCTTCTGAATTTCTCCTTGGGTCTGTTTTGAAGTTATTGCTGCAACATCAGCTTTTTTGTCTTGTTTCTTTAATATCCTTTGGAGTTTCTCATGTTTTCTCTGCATTCCTGAGTCAAGTTCCTACTTACTGTGGCAGATTTTAGTGCTGCAAACACACTCAAAATCCTTTAATCCTTCTTTTGTCTCACTATATGCAGTCTCATGACTTCTGTGTCAGTAAGTGTCTGGAACTAACATCGAATAAATAGAAGAAAACATCTGTGAACCCTACTGATAAATCTAAAAAAATACTTCCAAAACATCAAAAATCTTCCTCCATTATGTTACATTTATTCATTTTGATTATGAACAAACAGAATTTATGAACATTACTCCAAACTGAGGCAATTCAAAAAGCTATCTATGACAGGTAAGATACTACTGATTAAAATCTTTTCACAAAATTCCACTTCAAAAGAACTAAATTGTTCCTTTAAACAAATCAGAGAGGTTCAAATGTACCATTCATGATTCAAATAGTTTTTCCAGTGACCTCAGGATGTAAATAATTGATCTGATCACGTTATATTTTGAAGGTCATGGCCTTCAGAAGCACGTTTCCTTTTTCTTTGCACCTTGCTTTCATGTTCACACACAGACACACACGCTTCCACTTCCTGTGTGCGTGCCGCTGCGCTACCGTCCACGAATCGCTCCGTCAGCTTTTTTTGTCTTTCTGAAATTGCACATTTCATCTCATTTGTTTGTGTGCGTGTTCCTTCCTTAAAAAAAAAAGTTTGCTGTCCCAGAAAGAGGAGGAGGGGATAACAGAGACGCCTGCAGCCCGGTCTGTTCGGCGCTCTGCTGCACTTGTACTCTACCTGCGCACCATTCGTCTGCAGTCACTATTTAAAGAGCCTGAAATGCTATTAATATCTTTCTACCGTTTCCACCTTTCGCTGCGTTTTCCTTTCTCCTCCCTGCTGACGACAGTCACCCTCCTTTTTCTCACTCATTGCTACCATTTCCCCCCCTCTTTTCTTTTTGCACAGGATTCTGTTGTTCGTTTTCTAGCACTGCCACGGTTAGGAATGGATAGCTGTGTGTAGAAATATATGTGAAGTGCTAAATTTCAAAGGTGACATTACTGCTGCTTTAAATAGACAGTTTAAACTAACAGAGGGGTTTTCTTGCGTTTATTTTTTTGTTTCAGTCTGTATGTTTTCTGTCCTTGCAGAAGGTGCGTGTAAAGTGTACGCTCAGTAATTAGGCTGTGTTATTGTTTGTGTTTACACAGCATGGCTGGTCCATGGTCCTCGAGGGCCACTATCCTGCAGGTTTTAGAGGTTTCTCTGCTCCAAAACACCTGATTTGAATAAATTGGGGATAGCAGGTTTGAACCTGAAGAGGTAATTCCATCCCTGAATCGGGTGTGTTGATTAATTGAAACAAGTAAAACGTGCAGGGCGTTGGCCTTCAAGGACCAGAACTGGATACCCTGTTAAACATTTTACTATGAGATGTTCCAACATCTATGCACCTCACCTTTTCTTGCATCTTTCTGCTCCATCTTCCTCTCTTCTCTCCTCCCTCCACCTCCTCTGTTGCGCGTAACTGATAGCTGTTTTACCGCTGTGATTGAATCAAAGCTGCATTTACTCACAACCCAGCAGGTCCACGTCTCTCTACTACACTCGCTGGCACGGATCAGAGAGTACTAACATACACAAATAAAAGCGTAATGTAGCAGCGCACAACGTCACACATCAGTATTCTCATGGGTCAGTCAGAGTAACCAGATCTCAATTTTCGCTTGTATATGGTTACAGGAAAACAGCAGTAAAAGCACCTTGCCTCATGTCCATTAAAAGCAGTCTGGTTGCCCCGTCGGCTGCAGGTTTGTCTCTCTGTCTGCTCCTCCAGCGGCCCCCATGGCCCTCAGGAGTTTTACAGAGCTGAAACCAAACAGCATGAACTTTAAACATTTGTACAGAGGCTCAGAAACAGAAACAGACATAAGTTTCAACATGAAGAAATGTGCAGAAAATATACAGAGGGGGTTCTTTCTTTCTTCTTTGACTGGGCTTGCATTTTTCACGATTCTCTGGCATCTATGAGACAAATTACTCTTGTCTGAATTTTGTAGGGTCAGATATTGTCTCCAGAAAGCAAAGCGTGCATTATTATGTATTTATTTAAAAACCAAAAATTCAGGGGCAGATACTGACAGCTAAAAAAAGTTTAGTCCTATTTTATAAGCAAAAAACATAAATTTAAACTGTTGTTTTTTCATTACCATGCATTAAAATGGCAAAAACAGAGAAAATATTGAAATAGTAACTAAAACAGATATTTAATATTTTATACAGTCTTGCCCAAGCAAGAAATCAGTATTTATTCTTGTTTCTACTAACATTATTTGGAATTACAAAGCTTTAAAAAAGATGTAGTCATAGTTTGTTGAGTCTTCAGTAGAGTCAAGGCTGTGTAGACTTCCTTCTGATGTGCTGCGAGACCAATCCTGCTGATCCTGTGGAACGGAAGCTTTGGTCCTAATTGACATTTCCCTGAAAGGGAGGGATTGATGGTGGAAGGTGGTCCAGGGGGTGGAAAGAAAATGTTCCCTCAGCAGAAATATGACTCCCACTCCACATGCATCACACATGAACTAAACGTCCCATCTATATATACATATTTTTTTGGCGATGTATGAATTTATTTATTTATTTACAGAATTTGCTTGCATTAAGCAAATTTGGTGGGCAGCACCTGGGGTTTGTTACAAATATGCTTTTGATGCTGTGCAAAAGCCTCAAACTGCTCAGCAGCTGGAATTTGAGGCTTAAAAAGATCGCTTGAATGAAGGGTTAACTCTAAATTGTCCCTGTGTGTGAGTGTGAGCGTGACCGGTTGTTTGTGTGGCTCGGTGATGGACTTACAACCTGTCCAGGGTGGACTCGCCTTTCTCTGCTGGAGACAGGCACCAGCTGCTCACAACCTGCAAAATGTTAGAGAGCCAAATATTGAGTAGTTCCAAGATAGTTTATATCAATGCTGGGTTTTAGTACATGTTAGACATTCAGGGCTCAGGAAGTAAAGCAGATTGGAGTTCAAAATCCCAAACAGACAGGAATGAAGTCTGAAAATAAGCCAAGAAATCTGAAAAACAGAGGAAGATTTCAGTAAAGTTAACACAAAACTGGACTAAAACAATGATAATAAAAAAAAGCTGACTAATCTTTCTTCTGTTTATCTCATAAAATGATATAATAACTCAGTATCAGCTCCTTATTGTGACTTAAACAGCATAACAACACTGATAAAGGCAGGACAGAACGATGCGTGTAACTGACTTAACTCCAAGATGTGCTATTACTCTGGTTATTAGTGATACAGGCGGTACGTCCGGTCAGAAATCTGTTATCAGATGATGTTCTTCTTGGTTGTTTTGAACGGAAATTAAGAAATCCTGACTTTAATGTTCCAAAACAGAATAAGAAAGGCTGTTTGAGAAGTGTCAGATGTGGCATGAGCAGTGTCACATGAAAGTCACACAAGAAATTAAACACCGTAAGAGCAGGATGTTGTAAACAACTGATGCTTTATTTATTTATAGTCTCTTTCTAGTTACATCTAGTCCTCATTAAATTGCATACAAACATCAAAATAAGTACTTGTGTGATGTTATAGTACAAAAAGTGCATTAGTCAGAGAGAAAAGGGAGAGAAATGAAGGCTAAGAATGTGATGAGTTTGATATTTTTGTTGAATTTCTGAAGCTATAAAGAAATAAATTACCAGCTTTATACCTAAATCACAGAAAGAGCAATGTTTATTCAAAATATCTCTTCACTGCTCAATTTTTCTATAAAGCAGTGCACCTATATTTACCCTGTCAACAATAATGATGTGAATGTTTCCCTCAGGAGCCGCATGATTGTGATTTGAGGTCTGTCTGTGGTTTGTAGCCATAATGAAATGAAGGTTGTGTGGTTGGATGTAAACTGGCTCCTTTGGCAGGAACGTGTTGCAATTTTCCTCTCTGAAAATCAACCATGCTCAACACTAAAGCAGTAAAATTAGATTCTTCTAGTCTTGGTGTCTTGTCTGAAGTTGAACAACTGGCAAGCAGTAAAGTCTGGAGCCCCCCAGACCCCAAAGGTCTGATTCACTGGGCCACCTTTGAAATAGTAAAGAAGAATCCCTTTTTTAATGTGAGCTCTACCCATTAAATCAAAGTTACAAGAAGTAGCAGCTAAATATGTCACTGTTTTAAAGGTTTTAACAACAATTTCATTTATTTGACCTAAAATCTTTAAATCTTTGCAAATAGAAATTTTATTGTGCACTTGGGGTACAGAAAATTTTAATTTAGTCACTCCAAGTGCTGCATAGATCTCTTTATGTTCTGTTTGGGTCAAATTTTTCAACCTGTTCAATTTTTTCTATTTTCTATGATGTTTTCTGAACTATTACATCACAAAATGTGCAACAGAACAGAAATATAAGGTCTGGTCTGCTCTGGAAGCTGGAGGCGGTGAAGCATATCGTTTGGATTTAAAGAGACAGCCTCAAAACGAGTTCATCTGAGACACGCCTCAGAAAAGGGGTGAAAGAGGGGCTTGTGGAGTTACAATAAGGAGGAATTCCACTTAAATAGACCCCAATTGAATGGTTTAAATGTAAAAAAGGAGGATTTAAAAGTCTCCTTTAAATTAGAAGCATTACTCCTTTATATTTAAAAAGCCAAAGCTGTCGATTTGTAGTTTGTTTCCTGTCATAAAGCAGAAGTCAATAAAAGAAACCACCAGAGATGCCACACAGCCTTATCTGCTCCTTCTGGACGTTCACACAGAGCTTTGAGTTAATCGAGGGGAAAAAGACAGACAGTTTGGTCAGCACATTACTCAGCTGATGAACGACCAAAACGCATTGTTTGCACAGAATCATCAGAGTGTGTGTGTGTGTGTGTTTTTTCCGGGCTGACTCTTGCGTTGCTCGAGCACCGACTCTCTGCTGTGCACGCATCACCAGGCTGAGCAATGTACAGAGGCAAATTGGGCGTTTCACGCTTGGTGTCTGGTGTCCTCTGAGCTGTCGACGATCTACTTTGTCTTGCTATTTGTGGCATTTCACCAGCTGGAAACTGTGGCGAGGCAGGCAGACAAACACAACAAACAGGCTGAGGAGTTGCTTACAGAGTCCTCTCACATGTGATGATGAAATAGTGGGAATTTCTGGAAAATAAACGCAGAATTTAGAAAGCTTTCTAAGCTAAACAGGAATGTAATTGCTACCTTGTAGACTGTTGGTGAAAAATGAAAAGTCATTTTCTTAATTCCTCCTATAAAACAATACTAATTTAGCGCTAAGCATTGGGGTATTTAATGTCAGGAAGGCGAGGAACTCTTTTTGGGAATCTCTTGGTGCTTTTTTTCTACCACTATATTATTGACAAATTCTTCGAATCACCAGCATAAAGTAACTTTTTTATCATGAGTGCCTTAAAGGCATTTTATTTCACACTCATTAGGCTTGTTTGAGCCACGTTGATCCTATTACTAATGAAAAAGAAAAGGCACCATTGTGTGAGGTCTTGTGAACTTGTGCTGGGCCCAACCTTGAGCTTGTTGCACGTTGTCCTGCGGAACCAGCAGCTAATCCTGCCTTCACGTGTCACTGGAAGCACCATGTGTTCGTGGCGTTTGGCAACACTTTTTACCTCTAAATTTATCCTACAGTGTAAACAGGAAGTACGGTGCGTGGGTTTTATTAGGCTCTGACAGTATCTAACCTGGCCCTTTGCCTCGTTTTGATTGAAATAAAGTTTGCCAAGCTCTGTCTTCCCCACATTTTAGATCATGTCTGGAAAAAATGAGATGTTTAAAGTAACATAAGAGCACCTTAAACACAAAGTATAATTATTCTGAATTTATGTTGTTTCATTTTGTGGAAACACTGAAACTGAAGTGGCCATTACTTCTGTCAGACAATAATTTCCATCCCGGCTGAACTGCTGAGCTGCACTCTTTTTGTTTGGAATGTGACAATATAACACCAGCCATTTTTGAATTGTTTATTTTAAAACTAAACTAGCTGGCAATAGCATTTTTTTTTATTTTACTGTCAACAATCCACCCCCCACCCCCGTTTCTAAAAAATTAGAAACATTTTTGTTTGTGTTATGGATCAACAATCAACTGCTCATTTACAGGGTGCAGCTTCTCTGTTGGTCGGCCATGCAGAAACTGAAGTGTGCTTGTTTTTAATGACTTATTTAGTCCGTTTGCTTTAAGGGAGTTAATGAACTTTGTGGGATTGTTTTGTGTTTCAGTTTTCTGCTCGTGTTCAGCTGCTTGGTATTATCTGTGTTCTCAACCATCCCCGAACACCAGAAGTTTGCCAACCAGAGCCTCTTCATCCTGGTAGGACCAGCCCCTCCACATGTATACAACACGTTCAGCACACAGTTTCAGTGTTTAGATGTAGAATATGTGTTGTTTGTTGGACAGCAGCAGCTCAGACACAGGTGTGAGGATTCAGGTGTTGCTGACTGTGCAAGAAATCACAGGCGTGATGCAATAGTCCTAAAAGCCTCTCTTTCTTTGTGCTGCTTTAGTGAAAAGTAATGGACACTCACTCCTTCCTTCCTAACCCGACTCAAAACACCTCCTACCTTACTTATCTTTACATGTTCTTCTCATCGACTCTCACCTTCATTCAGTTTACTCTTTGGATCAATCACCTGCCCATTAGCAACCACCTGACCGTTAGTGAACTTTACTGACTCAATCTTTTTGCGCAGATTGGTTTTGTGCAGCTTTAATTGTTTAATTAGGTGTAAAACCAGGAAATGCCTTTGTTATGTATGAGTCATTGTTTTTCTATCAAATACAAAGCAATGCTTTAGAGATAAAACGTCACTTCTTGACCTTTTATTGATGTCTGTCTGTAGATTACACACACAAAAAAACAACATTCTGTGTTTGATCTGCAGGAGTTTGTCATGATTGTAGTGTTTGGTTTGGAGTACTTCATCAGGATCTGGGCCGCTGGCTGTTGCTGCAGATATCGCGGATGGCAGGGACGTCTGAGATTTGCCAGGAAACCCTTCTGTGTCATAGGTTAGTGTGTGAACGGCCGACAAAACCACGTAGTCCTAAAATAATCGACTTTCTGTTATCCGATAAAACCGTTTTATTCTACCTAATGACTCGGTTCTTTTCTTTTCTGCAGACTTCATTGTGTTTATAGCATCGCTAGCGGTGATTGCTGCGGGGACGCAGGGTAACATTTTTGCCACGTCGGCGCTGCGCAGCATGCGTTTCCTGCAGATCCTGCGGATGGTTCGTATGGACCGACGGGGAGGCACCTGGAAACTTCTTGGCTCGGTGGTTTATGCTCACAGCAAGGTGGGCCTGACAAAATGTTATACTTTAGATGATAAAAAAAAAGCTTTTTGGTTCATATGAGAAATTAAAGGTTGCTAGACAGTTAGGTATTAGTGATAAAAATATATCGATATTGATATTTGGGGACCCTCACTTGATGATTCATGACCCACAGTGGGGTCCCGATCCCAACTTTGTGAACCACTGGTTTCGATCATTTAAAGTTGAGTTCTGCGAAAAGGTTATAAAAATAGTATCTTACCTGTTGTAAATAACTCAATAAATGCCCTCATTTTGGAAGTTTAATTCTGACTGAATTCACATTCTAATAGATGTTCACTCTTGAGGAGTTTAAGCATATTCTGTTTATAAATCTTTATTCTACCATTCATTTCACATTACATCATTATGGCAGAAAAATGAAGACTTTCCAGCTTGAATTCACCAAGGTTGCAACAGAAGTTTTACATCTTGCTGCAGGTTCTATTTAACAGAACGTTATAACTGCATAAATAACTACATGATTCTATATAAATCACTGTTTCATGGCATTGTAAAGATTTATAAACTAGTGCAAAGGAAACTTGTTATGCTGAAGCTGTTAAAGATGGCAGCAACTCCTGCTTAAACAGTTCTATGTAGGTACATAACCTTTCAACGTCACTTTAAAAGCTCTGAACTGTGACTTTAAAAAGCACTGATGAGCCTGAATGGTCCATGATTAAATGAGTGGTTTATTAACCTTTACTATGACAGGAAGTGTCTTCAGTCTAATAAATGATTAGCTAATTAGTTATTTTCCCCCCTAAAACACCTTCAGCTGCTCATATATGTCTGTTAGTTGTTAGTTTTAACGCTGACTTAACGTCTAACATCCTTCTGCTGCCAGAACAACACAGGTTATCATCTGTGATGATGATAAATTGATGCATCAGTGCACTGAAGTCAAAGTGCAAGCTAAATGTGATTATGACAAGAACCTAGCCAGCAGTAATGATAGGGAGATGATAATAAAATCAGAGTTTATGATGGCAAAGATGCTGCTACTGCTGGTGTTCACAGGTGTGATCCCTAATCCCTTCTCTCTGTCTTGCAGGAGCTGATCACAGCCTGGTACATAGGTTTTCTGGTCCTCATCTTCGCCTCGTTTCTTGTCTACCTGGCTGAGAAAGACACTAACACAGATTTTGGCACCTATGCAGATTCCCTCTGGTGGGGAACTGTAAGTACTGCAAAGTGTCCCAACTTTGTCTCAGCTTTCATTTAAGTAAGACTGATGATGTTTATTTGTGATATTTCTTTCCTCATCTACTTAGATAACTTTGACCACAATTGGTTATGGTGACAAGACCCCTCACACGTGGCAGGGACGGCTCCTGGCTGCTGGTTTCGCCCTTTTGGGCGTCTCTTTTTTTGCCCTACCTGCTGTAAGTCTCCTATATTTCATGACTTCCTGGTATTTTTAGGCTAAATCACAAGAATCATCTGTGAGTTTATTCTGATTTTTGACCTTCAGGGAATTTTAGGTTCAGGTTTTGCCTTGAAGGTCCAAGAGCAGCACAGACAGAAGCACTTTGAGAAGAGGAGGATGCCTGCTGCGAACCTCATACAGGTAATAAACACAAAATCACATAAATAACCAGCTGCTCTGACGCGTCATAGCTTATTATGAAGCTGTGGTAATTTGCAGTAGTTTTCCTCTTCTGTGTGTGTTTTTTCTCTAGGCAGCGTGGCGTCTCTATTCTACAGATGCCAAACATTCGTATCTAACAGCTACGTGGTATTTCTACGACAGCATGTTGCCTTCGTTCAGGTAGGTTTCCCCATCACGCCTCATCACCTGCAGTGACTCAACTAGATTTAGAAATCTGTGGCGGCCCTTGGCGTTCAAACCTCAGACATTTAAGAGCAAAATCACAGCATGTCACTGAGAGAAAACAGTCAATTTTAGGCTGATTTGTGAGAATTTGCTTTCCTTCTGTTCATCCAATCATTTCATTCATTGGGACAAAACAGTCTGAAAACTCCTATTCAGCTAAGGTAGGGTTGCTATGAAATAAATAGTGTTGATTTGCTCCCCATCAAATATTTATGTTTAAGTTTTACAGTTTTGCCACCACTACTCAGTTTTCCTTTTAATAATTTAGTTCTACTGTGTTTTAATATTTATTGTTCTTTTTTTTGCATTTGGGTTTTTCTGTGTCTATTCATTCATGTTTTGTTTTTTAAATTCCCCACCTCAAATTTTGGATTTTGCCTTTTAATTTTGAAAAGAGTCTAAATCTTTGAGTCCTTTAGAAAAAAAAAAACATTTATTGTTATAGCGACTTATAGAAAACATGGCTCAGATTTGAAGATTTTAATGTCTTAAAACATTTTATCTCGATTAATCTTTACTGGTACTAAAATTGACCAGGTGAAAAGTCACAAGTGATATTTTTTAGGTGATAAAGAATTAAAATCATAATTTACTGTTTTGCTGCTAAAGCTGAATATGATCTGTAAACGAGGCTTCATAACAAGGACCTTACTTTTTTATTTTAGGAAATCTTGAATTGGATAAATCTGGAGATCGTCGACAGATTTTCTTAAATTAATAATTTGGGATATAGAGTAAATATGTTTTAATTTAACAGTGTGGCTATTAACAATGAAACCTTTCAGCTGTGAAAATATCCATTTTATTTGGACAGTAGTTGTTTTTAAAAATTTTAGAAGCAAGAATATTAGGTTATGAGAACATAAAGATAAGATAAGATAAGATAAGATAAGGTAAGATAAGATAAGATAAGATATTCCTTTATTGTCATTGTACAGAGCACAATGAAATTACAGTTCAGAACACCCATTCAGAAGAAGACAAAAACATGACAAACATAGGAGAACAGGTGCCCCGGGTCATTCAGCCGCAGATCCTCCAGATAAACAGTGGATTATTAATCAAACTTTAAGAACTACTGCATATAATCATGAAACATTCTAGATTTTTACTCAAATTAATATTATTATGAAAAAAAGGAGTTTAATGATAAAAATTAAAGTAACAAAAGGATATTCGTTAAATAAAAAAGGTTTGTAAATTGAATGAAACACAGTTATAAATGATGAGATAAGCTGGTTAACTTTTAGTTTCAATAAAACAGACAAAATGTGATACAAAATAGTTTTATTATTTCCCTGCATGTGTTCATATAAATCTGCCTTTTATCTGTTGACAAAAAATGCAATTTGATTCATTTATATGTGCCTATATTTGAATAAATATAGTTTAAACTCTGAAATCCAATAACAACTTATAAAAATTATTGTAACAAACATTTTCTTTACGACTCAAACATGCAAGTTTTAATTCTTTGAAGTGGACTTTTGGAAGTCATTTTTCCAAAGTCAAAAATTTTTGGTGGGAAGTCGTGAGTTTTATGAGTTTTAAGAGTATTAGGGCCACTTGAAAGTATTTTTTCATGTCAGCATCAAGGCAGAATATGAGAATAAAGTACTATCAGATCCAAGTGTCATAAAAACATTGACATTTTAACTTTATTCTTGTTGTTACATTTTCTTTAGTGAAAATTAAAAATAACTTTCTTGTATATTTTGTATTTCTCAGTGACCCCAATACTCCAGAGTTTCCATACAAAGTCATGTTGATGAATTAATTTGACTAATTTTTTTTGCTTAAAAGGAGGGCAACATGAGAATCATCGTGGTGCCTCTGCTTTTTTATAAATCATTATTTTTTAGAAAAAGGTCAAGTGTCAAACATCATGTGCAGTATAATTACAGTTCAAAACTTCCTCATTTAAAAGTAAAACAGGTAGATGAGAGAATTAGCTCTCACCAAACAAGAAGCTGGAAAACAACTGGTTTGGTTAAAAAACCTTATTATTATTATTTTTTTTTACAAATTAGTCACACTGGATTAAATAATGATGCTAAAAGTGAGACAATAAAGACATTAAAGGGATAATTCATAATATTTTGCAGAAAGTTTACAAGTAAATATTATCTTACCTGTTGTAGATAACTCAAAGTCTGCACAGTCTCATGTAAAAAAAAATAGAGTTTAACTCTGACTAGTGAATAAATTGCTGTCTTAAAACATCTACTTTCATAGCATTTGATGAAAAACTAATTTATTATTATTTTTATTAAAAAAAACATTTTTTTTAATTTTAGCCCTAAAATATACATTTATATTGTAAACCTATATCTAATTTTCCTCATGTATCCCTCTTCTTTTGAGTATTTGGACCATTGATTTGGCCTTTTTGTGGCTTTTTTTTCATTGGTTTTGTTTGTTTTTATTTTGTTTATTTGTCATGTGTCTTTTTGCTTATTTGTGCACGTGGGTGTCAGAGAACTGACGCTACTGTTCAGTCACCTCCAGCGGCAGCGTAACACCAAGAAGGTTCTCCAGAACTCCTACCACACGCTGCTGTCTGGGCTGCGGCCCTACAGCTCCCCCTACCTGTCGGGGGACAGGTACGCACCTCGCCACCCCCTACCAGCCTCACAGTTCATCCAAACAGATGGCCGAAAAAGTGCGGCCAGCTGTCACACTGATCGCCAGACACAGGTTACAGAGCAGCACACTCAAAGAAGACTGACCACACAGCTTTCTGCATGGGAGTGTTGATCTAACAGTTCACTAACACGGTTTGAGCCCGCTGTCGCAGCCCCTGCTGCTTCTCCGCGTCTTTGTATGCTGAACTCATACTCTCATACTCTCCTGCCTCCCACTTATCACTCACCGGTCTCCTCTTTCTGTCTTCCTTTTTATGTTCATTCTGTCCTTTTCACGGCATCATCCTCCATCCTCCATGTGTTCTCAGGAAGGCAGAAGCGTCATGCAGGTTTGTTCTTCATGTCATGAGGTGTGCTTGCAAACTGAACGGCATCCATTCGTACACTTGGCTCAGTTACAGTTATGATCATAAACTTGAACATGTGAGGGATTAATATCAGATTTATGCATGGTTAGATGCAGTATGTACATGAGTAATACAGGTTTTGGGGAAGATTTTTTTTAGTTTTTGAGACTCTGCTGTCACACTTTGATGGATGTTCTCACGTAAAACCATCTGGCCCTTTTTTTCTTTACCTCCTTTTTCCTTCCTGGGTCGCGGTGCAGCTGGTGCTCATATCCAGCTGCCACAGGCGGGGCACATCCTGGACAGGTCGCAGGTCCACCACTGGGCCGAATAGAGACAAAAAAAGACACGGCCACTCAGGCCTCGTGATAATATAGAGTTACAGTATTTAACCGAACATGCATGTTTTTGGTCTGTGGGAGGAAACGGGAGTACCCGAAGAAACGGGGAGAAGGTGCTCCATGCAGAAAGGCCTCTGGTCAGGACAGGATCCTGTGACCTTCTGTCTGTGAGGCGACAGCTCTCACCGCTGCACCACCTCTATGTAAAACCATAAAATGCTCTATTTTAGGCATTTTAATCTTTTCAAATCAAACCCAACCCTCATTTCAGAGTCTCCATTACCCAGAAGTTGTCTTTCAGACCCATGTTTTGTTTGTAAAATGAAGTATTAAAGAGGCTGTTTGGAGTATTGAGAAGTCAGGCTTTGCACCCCCGGCCGTCATGCTCCATCCCTCCATCCCTGTTTTCTCCCCCCCCTCATGGGTTCACCGCGCGCCCAGGTCGTGTTCAGCCCACACTTCCTTCTTTCACTCCTCTCGCACTCCCTCACCTCTTTCCCTCTGCCTTGTGTGTCTCCCCAGTCAGCTCCTTTCTAAAAAGCGAGGTCTCTTCCGGATTCATGCCGGCCGCAAGCAGAGGTATCCACGGCAACGATCCCGTTGCACGGGGCACGCTCAAACGTCGCAGATTGACAGCACTGCTCCTTTAACAGCACATCATGCCCATCTTGCCTGAACTACTTCAGAAATTTGTGGACCAGTGCAGTGGCTTCCTGAATGTTTAAATCTCTGATCTAAAATGTGCTTACATTTGTAACAACATTGTAGAAACAAAATAAAAGTTTCAAAGAGGCACTGCATTTTGGCGCACAAATGGTTGTGAACTTTTGAAATGAATACAAGTTATTTTCAGATGTCTTTTTCTAATTGCCTAAATGGACCATTTAAATCTTTTGAAGTAATGTTGTGTAAAAATGTTCATGAACAATAAGTGTCTTACCTGTTAAAGATACTGTAGCTCTTTGAATAACCTCAGTTTGAAGAAAAA
Source organism: Anablepsoides cearensis (assembly GCA_032275365.1). Classification (NCBI taxonomy): domain Eukaryota; kingdom Metazoa; phylum Chordata; class Actinopteri; order Cyprinodontiformes; family Rivulidae; genus Anablepsoides; species Anablepsoides cearensis. The sequence continues at coordinate 9,417,223 of JAUBOC010000149.1, read as the reverse complement.
GAGTTCTGATGAGACTAATCCATGTATGATTTGTTCTTTGCTTTTTCCATTTTAAAATAAAATTGCAAAAATATATATCTAAATGTAAACGTCAAACTATAAAAAAATGCATATTGTTTGATTTTTGCTCCAGCGATTTAAATCTAAAATAAAATATACAGTTGCTGTTTTAACATGTAGCAATACTGGAAATGACACCAAAGAAGAAGAGTTTATAGCAGCTGGACCACTTGAAAAGTAAAACTAATCCTAAAGATCTTGGCAATGGCTGCACTCAAGCCAGATCCTGCATCACTTGGAACATTGAAGTAATTTTGTAAAATATCTCTCAAAATGCGACGACTCCTTTTAAATAAGGCTGTTTCTAAATTGCTAAGTAAAAACGTGATGCGCTGGGATTTATGGTTCGGCCTGAACAAATAGCGCACAAACAATTTGTAAAGCTAGATGTTGCTTTAACCATCAAGATGAAAAAAAATGTGTTTTTTTCATTTTGCAATTATCGTTTTTTTTATTTAATTTAAACCATTAAAAACCACCAAAATTCTTTTTTTTTTGTTTAATTTTGAAATATAAAATCTAAAGAATGAACCAAACAAGCATTTACACTGAAGAGCTATGGGCTTTTGTTTGTCTATTTTCTTCAAACTGAGGTTGTTCAAATATCTATCTACGACAGGTGACATATTGATTGTTCATAATGTTTTTCCAGAACCCAACTTTTTTGAATTGCTGCTTTAACAAACTAGGGTGATTTTGGTTGCTTTGGCTTAAAGTTCAAACTGAACAATTTGCTGACATCTGGTTGGTTTTTGACCAATAGTTAAAATACAAGTATTTTCCTCTCATCATATTTTTTTGATGACTTTAGGAAAATAATCCAAGCAAAACCCTGAAATTTTCAGGCTTCCTATTTGTTTTGTAGTTACTTTAGTTTTCTTCTAGGAGAAAATGTACAGAAGTTTGTGCATGCTTTCTTTCTTTTTCATTTTTCAAAGCAGCCATATGTACCTCTGTACCAAATCAACCTGCCTGTGTTGTATATTTTTTGCATGCAATAGCCTCTCAATGTTTTGCAAAGACTCAGTAAAGTTTATGGCCCTAAATGCATCCAGATCAATTACTTCTTCTCCCAACAGCATGCAAAGATCTTTCACTTTATCCTTCAGACTACCTGAAGCTGTTCAGATCGCCTGCATGAAATGCATTTTCCACCAACATTCTCAGACTATTTAAATTTTTATTTAAATGGCCAGCTTATGTGTATCACATGCAAGACAAGGAGTAAATCATCAGAAAAAAAAAAGTGGGAGTGAACGACTTGGCTGGAATTGCTCTGCGGTGCATGACAGTTTGCGCTGCCTGTGGATCCGTGACAGTATGTAATCTGTAAGTGGCTGAGTGGGAGTCGTCCACAAGAGCATGCTACACCAGCAGCATTAAGAGTCAATCCCATGTGGAGAGTGGCTGCCAGATAGCTCCTTTTTTTTCTGTAAATCTCACATAACTGCTCGACTTGGATTGTTGTGAATAAGTACTTAATGAAACACGGTTTTGTATGGCTTCTCTCTGAAGCCGGTATTTCAATGCCTAGAAGTCTGCTGAAGGGATTAAGGTGGTGTTTGTGATGTTAGGTGGGCGATTTTCTGCCGTACCAGCACTACTGCACGTCTTGAATCAGGTTTCAGGCTGATTTTGCTGATTCAGTTGCTAAGATAGGCACAATAGGCAATTCCTCAGGGCAGAATCAGTTTTTAGCCGTGTTTAATAGTGCATTTGCTCAGCTTTTTCTTTTTAAATAATAAATAAACTCGTTTTTTTCTTCACTGCAGCTAAATTTAAAGCTTGTTTGTGTTCCTGTTTATGTGATGGCTGGTATTACCTTTTCTGTGTTACCTTTCCAACACTAACTAACTCCTTTCTAACAAGTTTAGTCTGCTATTCTGCTGGTTTCATCAAGTCCCAGAGTACTACAGAGTAGTTTCACTCAAAGACAATACGACCAATTCAATCTGGTGCCCGTCATCATCCAGAGACATCTCTGCGTCTGAACATGTAGAGTGAATTTAACTTTACTGTCAGCAGCAAGCTGGGCTTCAGGGATCGGATCCGGATGAACAACTCCCGTTCATCCCAAACCATCCGGAACAAAGCGTCGCCGCTGCCCCCCAGCTCCAGCGTGCGACACTCTCCCAGCCAGGACAACGTCCCCGAAGCCACCAGTCCCGGAAAGGTCCAGAAGAGCTGGAGCTTCAATGACCGCACACGTTTCCGCACCTCCCTCCGCCTCAAGCCACGTCCACCTGCAGATGGTGAGCGGAACACACGTTTGATTTACATCCATCAGCAATGATTCACTGATAACTTTTTTTTTTTTTTTTGCTTTTGCTTAGTGGAAGGACTTGGGGAGGACAGCGTGGAAGACAAACCATACTGTGACGTAGCCATGGAGGACGTGATTCCAGCAGTGAAGACTCTGATACGAGCAGTCAGGTGGGGAAATATTAGACATTTCAAGAACTGGCTTGGTGTTCCCTCTTCTCTTATAAACTCACATAAGCCTCTGGAAAAATTCTCACTGCATCTATATGCTTTCATATTTATCTTTTAATTAAGTTATAATCTTATTAATTAATCATTTTATTAGTTTTATCATACATATGGAATGTTTTTCTCCTCCAAAACAACCTTTACCAGCACTGTTTTTAGAAATGTTTTCATTCATATGAAAACACTTACTAAACAGAGTGAATATATTTACTGTACAATATCGGATCTGTAAACACAGCAAAAAGGAAACAATGGGAAATGGAAAACATGAGGACAAAGACAAAAGTATTTTTGTGGAGTGATGATGAAGTGAAACTTCTTTGCGTCTTATTAAACTGTAAGACCACTAAAGTACAGGAAAGGGATGACTGGGAGGTGAGTCAGACTAAATATTCTCAGCCTAGGAAGCCATTAAAAAAGAAAAAAATATTGTTCACAGGTTCCTAAAAGGCTGCCTGAAACAACAAATATTTTATATATTCATGAAAAGGTGGACACAGCTATAGTTAGCAACAAGGTTTTTATTTCTTTAATCTGCTCCAGCTGGACTTGCTGTTCTTGAAGTCATGGACAGAATAAAGCAAATAAAAAATAAAAAACATGTGCGTTCAGACTGGACGTGCTTCTCATGAAAGACAAGCTAGTTGCATCGTCATTTCATACAGATTCAGCTGACGCAGCAGAAATGTCCACATCAGGAGAAGTAACCGAGCCCTTTAAGCTCGGAGCTCCCATATGTGACCTTGTCGCCCTGCGAGTCGGCCCCATCGCCGTGGTCATGCATGATAGAAAATCTAGATGAGCACGCTCAGGTACAAACAGTGTGAGAGATCACAGTGTGATTGAACAAAGAGGATTTTTTCCCAGTTGTGACAAGGACAACTGTAATAAAATGTGATTAAAAGCTTTCCTGATATTCCGTCAGGCTTTTATCTCTTCCTGTAACAAAACACTGCTGTACAAACTGATGTTACGTTAGGATACTATGTCACTGGAGGACGACCTTACAAAAAAAACTTTTTTTTTATAGCTATGCCCAAAATATTATTCGGTGCACTATTATAACAACCAGTTTAAAATATGTTTTAAAACACAACATGGTCTCTGGTTAAGATAGATTTTGTTTCTGCTGTTTTATTTTGACACGTTTATTCTTTATTTTGTTGTAAACAGATTAAATACTCAGCTCTGCTGCTTCGCCCCACAAATGCATGTTTCTTACAAATGTGGCACCATTTAAAAGGGAAAATTAACAAGCTTTTAAAGTATTTTTACAACAAAAAATAATCCACCAAACACAAATTTCCTTACTTTTTGTGCTAAGTATTTCATTCTTGTTTTATCGAGTAAAGTTTGGTGATTTAGGTCAGATTAACTATAAATATATTTATAAAAAAATCTAAGCAGCCTATCTATATCCACACACCCAACATGCACCCACTTACTGTATGCACACACAGAATAACTGGAGTTTTTCACTGATGGTGGCAGAAAAAAAAACTACATTTGCTAGCAAACATCTGGTGTTGGACTCCTGAGGGGTTTGATGAAAGCAGTTTATAATGCCTCTGTTTCCTGGTCTCCGACGTCAGCACTGGAGGTGTGCAGCATTTCTCAAGGTAGCGTGACGCTCTCTGCGCCGCTCAATATGTATGACGGTCTGGTAAGAAGCTGTGTTATGCATTTAGTCCAGGAAAAATAATGAAATGGTTTGTAGAATAATCAGGAGTCTCGGAGGAGTTTTTAAGATTTCATATATTTAGATTTTAGATGATTTGGCTGAAAACGGTGGTGTGTTACCATTTATAATAAACATATTATGGCAGGGATGTGCCGTGATATATTTCTGTGTGACAGTTCGGTGCCACTGACAGGACATTATGCTGTCTTCTCAGGTTTGCGCTTGACTCAGCAGATAGCTCTGACCTCAGCTGCTCTGCGCCGCAAACAATAGGAAGGGAGGGAGTTCCTATAGATAGTGCAGGTGTGTAAACAGCAGGTGTTTTCACTGTGTTAACACACACACGTGTGTGTGTGTGTGTGCGGTTCTCCAGCACGGCACATGATCGATGTCAGGGAAGCACAGAGAGGCTTTAGTGCTGAGGCTTCACTTTAGATGCATGTGGTTTATCAGTGTCTGGGTGCATGAATAAATGTGGACCGGGTTGTGTTTACGTACGGAGGAAGCAAGAAAAGATGAAGAGAAAAAAACAAAGCCTACGTTCACTGCACTGTAAAAAAAAAAATTGGATACTGCACAACTAAATTTTTGCAAACTTGCAGTTTTTGATGAAGTGCCTGCTTTATTAAATAAATTGTCTAGATGTGCTTTCCTTTTATAGTCGTCTGATTGCAAGTGTTTTTGTAGCTTTCAGCTGTGATATTTTAATTCTTTTTTATTTTTTCACATCCATAAACTTCAGCTCGTGGGTTGGATATTTTCCACTTATCCGGCACAGAGTTATATCTAGAAGGAATCAGACACGTCCCAGCAGTGGCTCATCCTTCTTGGCCCACCTTGGCTTCATGTCAGCAGTACAGTCATTTTTAATTCCCAGATAAAACCTGCCATTGGAGACTATCTGGGATCCACCTTTGCTGAATTGCAAAAATGTTTGCATTGGCTTTGCAAGCATTTTGGGGGCACCACTGACATTTCCTCTCCCTCCAGTCATCACTGGCTTTTTTACATCTCAACTTCCTAGCCTTGAGACGCTATGATATCTTTTAGTTAGCCGTGCCAACTGTGCTGCACAGTGACTGGAAATTGTCTAGAAAGAGGAGCAGGGGGGGGAGGGGGGGGGGGGGGGGGGG
>JAUBOC010000149.1:9391463-9401804 GCA_032275365.1 Anablepsoides cearensis | reverse complement strand
ATTTATTTATTTATTTATTTATTTATTTATTTATTTATTTATTTATTTATTTATTTATTTATTTATTTATTTAAATAAGCGAACATTCAAATGGAACGAAGCAGCTTGTCTTTTCAGCCACTAGAGGGCGACACAACCCTTGTTTTAAAAAAAGACAGCTGTTCTTCTAAAGTAATTTCCGTAAACAATGTTCTAGAGTACATGCATAAATCCCAGCTGGACGCTGATGGTGATTAATTAACTTTGAATACATCTTGCTACAGGTAACATCAGGTAAAAAGATGACACCATTTTAACGTGAAGTCCTGCTGTTTTCTCAGCAAATCTGAGCTTTCTTATGTTTTAATGTTGTTTTTAGCATAAAGTGTCAACAATAAACTTTACTTTTGATAAACCATCTGCAAAATGCCAAATTTGATCTTGTAGACCTAATGTGTGACCCATCACTTCAAACTGAGGGTCAAATTTGCATACTTTTAGGTTCATGCTTCTTAAGCTACATTTTAATACCTGGATCATCCTGATATCATGAAAGAGAGATATATGGTTTGATTTGTCTTTCTAATCAGGATAACTCATTGATATTTTGTCTAAATCCTATTTTTAGGATGTTATTTTTTAGGTTGTTCTTATAAAGAATGTTTGCTGTCATTTTAGGAAAATCTCAAACAATATTTGGATATTAAATCATTTTTGAAGAACTTTTTTTTTTGAGCCATATAGAAACAAAAATGTGATTTTGAGCAGAAAATAAGACAAAGTATTTATTCACAATATTTAAACTAAATGTAATTATTGTAAATGTTTTAATCAATAGCTGATTATTTCTCCACATACCACTTTGAGACTTAATCGATGTGACGGGTCACATATACTTATTGTTACAGAAATGCCGTAGCGTAAAACAGATGTCATTTTTTCCCTTACATCTATAGAAAGGCATTTTTATGTTATATCCAACATGCTTGTCCCCTAAAGCTTCTTGCTGGCCTTGAATTCCTCCTGGAAAGACCATTTATTTACTCCTGTGTAAATACTCCTGTCATTTCTTTCATTCCCAGCATTCTTGGCCACGGATGTGAGACCCTTCTGAGCACATTCCTGTTCAGGACACTGAGACCTTGAGGTCATATAGGAAGAGGATCAAAGGTTATCTGAACGGAGACACCCTGGAGACATGATCTGAAAGGTAAATTTCACTCTTGAACTCATGTCAGTAACTTTAGATTCATAAAGGTGCATTTATTGAACAACATAGAAGGCTTTTTTATTTTAATTTTAATTTTTATTACTTTAAATGAACATCTAATGATCTTTTAGAGCGTTTTCCAGTGCATTATTCTGAATTATGCTGTTTATACTGTGACGACACAGATGAAAATATCTGTTCATCTGTACAATTTAGGTCATCTCAGCTGGTGAGTAATGAGAAGCTGGAGACAGATAAGAAGTCATTATGGGGCAGAACTGGTCAGAAGCGATAAATCAAAGCCTGCTTTCTTGGCCTTTAGCTTCGTCACAATGTGGTTTCAAACTCATTCTGTCCAACTTTCCACTCAAAGAAGACTTTAGTCACAACGTGTTAAATATCAGCTTGATAATGCATAACCAGAGTGTACAAATTTAAATTACTGGCACCCGAAACATTGAAGTTGAATCATATTTATTTTAAAGACATGGAGGTTTAAGTCTCAATCACCTGATGGAAAACCATGACATATTGTAGCTGACTTCTGCCCAGTAAAACACAAAGATTTGTTTTCATTTTCTTCTGATTGCTTCATGGGAATTACACGAAATTCGCTGTCATTAGAACCACCGGGATGAGAACGGAAACCTGGCACACAGCGGGAGCAGGGCAGGTGAGAAGCGCTGGGACCTGATTGTGAGCTGTGATCATATCTTTCCATGTTGACGTTACAGATTTAATGGCAGATATGGAAGTCGACCCAAATTCTTTGCAGCGTTTTATACAATTGCATCACAGCGACGCTCGTACAAAGCCTTTACTGTCCCATTTCAAAATATTCTGCACGGATTTAAGAAACGAGACAGATTTTTCTTGAAGTGTTTCCAACTACCAGCCTGCATGTCGCTCCCTGAAACCCCACTCAGTCTTTGAAACCACAAACCAAAACAGAGATGAAGACAAGATAATTCTACTGTTGCCATAATCAGCTCGCTTCTGATTTATTAAGTTTTAACTTTACAGATATAGAGCTAATATTTGACGTGGTATCACTTCTCAACATGAGATTATTTTAGATTAAAGCTCTATCAGGACAAACAGCAGGTGATATACATTCCTTCAAGGAACGCCGGCCCTTTAATTATTTCTGCAACTCTCAAACCAGAATGAGAAACAAAACCCACGCAGGATGTTTATGTACCTGAAACACGCTCACCTGTGCCCGAGCAGGATGGATGCCCCGAGGGAGAGGAGCAATTTTTCACAACAGTGTAATGGATATCATTAGAGGCAGACACAACAGCAGAGGGAAGGCTGAAGGTCTCACGCTCGGTGGATAATGTTTATCTGTGGGAGAGAAAGAGCCTTGGACCCGGTTAATGAAGAGACAAAACCAAGAATCATGCTGATGTTAGACTTTATTTTCCATTTTTGTTCTTTTCCAGTTGGAGAAAATTGCTAGAAGATGAAAACAAGGCAAAGCGATGACATCATGCAGAGCAGGTAAAGGTATGAGAGAACAAATGAGACAAAAATGTAGCCCAGGGAGAAAGCTGTGCCTTGACTTGAAGAACAATGGAAAACTCCTTCAGGAAACCTTTGGATTCTGAAGAAATCAGAACAGAAAGTTTCCCTGATAATATCATAGAGAGAATAAACTCTGTTAATCCTGGTCTGTTTAGAGTCATTCTGTGAGCAGCTAACACTCACAAAATTTACTTTCTGAGCTCTTAGATGTCAAAGATTGATGTTCCTTCAAAATGACTCATTTAAATATTTTGAAACGTTCCTCAAACTTCCCACTGCTCAAGGCCAGATGATAAAAGTTTTCTAACAGGAAACAAAACAAATGGAGAAAATCAATCAATCAGTTAATATCTGGCATTGGGCTTGAGTAAAAAGGCCGAAACGAATCCTGAATGGCTTTTTCTCCTGTGATGCCACAACGTTTACTTTAGATTTCACCTTTTAGCCCAGCTGTTACTGTGCTTCACATCATTTTAATTTTAGCTTGAAGGAGGAGTAATTTTATTCTCAGTGTCTTTATTAAACCTTTCCAGTACTTTAAAATTTTATTTAATTTATTGTGAAACCACCCATTGGTTGATAAACTGCTGTTTTAGAAGTTTGGCCCATCACTTTTTTAAAGTCGGCTTTTTAAATACGTACACCAGGAAATAAAAGTGAACTTTTAGGTTTAAGAAAGGACACTCTAAGCTGTAGTCCATGTTTTATGTTTGAAATACAGTGTTTATATTAAAGATATGCAGAAAAAAGATAAACTCAGCAAGAAATTGTGGAAACTTTTCCTTACATGTGTTTTTTTTGTCAAGCTTCGTAAAAACCCAATCGTTTCTCTTAAAAAAGTTAAGACAAATCAAGTATTTTATTCTTTTTTTGTGATTTATTTAAGCAGAAAGCACTAAACATGCATACATTTGAGTCAAAGTGTTTACCAAAGTGTTTATCTCATGTTTTGCAACATGTTATCAATGCTATACTTCCAAAAATGCATTCATGTTTATTACAATAATTTGATGTCACGGGCAGTTTAAAATCACAGTATGGTCAGGGTTAGATATATATCTGAGGGATTTTACTCTGCAGCCTGAAACAAACCAACCAGGAGCTGCAGATAACAACAACCTTGTCCTGAGAACATTGTCTTCTTTTTATTTTCTGTTGTTGAAGGATTTCTTCTCTCCACCATGTGGCTGAGATAATCTGGGAGTCCTTGATGATCCTCTCTGGGACACACTGAAAATAAGATTAATAAAGGCGGGAAAGACAGGAGGGATTAGAAGGAACCACAGAAAATCTACTTAGATTAGATTTTTTAACCACATAGTGTTTTTTATTAGGGCTAGGAATCTTTGATAATCTCTACGATTTGATTCTGATTTTTAGGAACACGATCCGATTCAAAATCGATTTTTCATTCAAACCTGATAATGTGAGTCAATTTGTTCCTAAAGTGCTTCATCTTCATTTAGCTCATGTCAAACTCGGGCTCAGTCAGTAAAAACCAAAATGAGCCCAACTCTTTATATTTATTGAAGGTGGGGCCTGTTGAATCTCTCTTTCATCCAGATTTGTAGTTTTTTTCTGCACACTCATACCTTTCAGAACCTGCTGCATGCTGACATCATAACCTGCGTATGGAGGCTGACAGCCGTTGGGTTTGCTTAATCTTTTGGGGGATTTTGGGACATTTTAAATCCATTCTGAATCTTTGTAAAGGAGAATCACGATTCTGATGTGAATTGATTATTTGGTACACCTCACTGACACAAATTTAATCTATTTCTCTCAGTATCAGCAGCTCCTGGATTACCCTGTTTTTTTTCTGGGTTTGCTCATGTTGTGCAGAATTAGAACGTATTTGTTTCTGTTCCTGTGCAACCATAACATCTGACTGCAGTTATCACGCGTCATGTTTTCAGTCATATTAATCGGCCCGTCATCATCTTTGCTTCTGCAAATATACAAACCGACTGCGGCCAAACGACGATCTCAAGCCTTCAAAACCACAATGGGCAAACTCAAAGATCACATTACAACTTTTATTATGTTTGTTTTTCTTGTCAGACTGTAATCAAAGTTTGAACCTTTTGACGTGTTTTTTTGGGGGGTTAAAACACAGAAACCATAAAACTCTTCTATTTGTTGGAACCATGAAAAAGAGAAAACACACGCCCTGCTTTTAACTAAAGCTGAAACTAATCAAGTGGAACATATGAGTTTAATCATTAGGGCTCCGAGCTGACAGCTGAGCCTCAAGTCATTTTTTGTGACATTTGTGAGACAACACGCACACTCTTCTCTCACACTTCTGTTTGGCCCCTCTCTGTCCCCGTCTCCACAGTAACCCTGACCCAACATGGAACATGATGCTGGACGGATCCAGGAATGTCGCCTCTCATCTCTGCCAGCTTGATGCTAATCCTGACGAGCATCAAGCTGCTGCAACCCGTCTGCATCTACTTCCTGGAAGCAGACGTCCTGCAGCTTCTTAAAAAGAAGTTCAGGATGGAGGAGGCGGGGATGGAATTTTAGTAACACCAAACAAAACTCCAAACCCATTAAATCCTTAATATAATCAAAGAAGGCAAGAATGTTCTAAACAAACGCGATGCTCTTTTGAATTTCAAACCTCTGCGGGGCTCATCGGATTGTTTTCCTTGCTGTTGTGGGAGTGAGATAAAATGAAACAGCCACTTAAAGCTGAGGAGCGCCGCTGATGCTGTCGGCCTCCAGAGCCCAGAGCTTCGGCTCTAAACTCAACTCTGCTCCAAACAAAACAAACTGCTCTCTCCAGAACCAGCCTTCCTACACTTTATTTATTAGCAGCAAAGATTCTCAGGAGGAAAGCAGATCGTTCACGTGTGGCTCTGTAATGACTCATGAGAACCCCCACTAAAAAAGAAAAACTGTTTACAAAATTACTCAGAACCTCCGACTTCCTCTTTAGTGATATTTAGATACATCTAGGTTTTATGCTTCCATGCATTCCTTTGTAAAATTATGGCTATTAACTAAACAAGTATTTCTTTTACAAACATTTGAATTTTATGATCAGATTTTATTCAGTCTGTATTTTAAAGGCTGTAAAAACACATATTTAACTGGCTGGTTTTTATCTTTTACAATGCACTGAGGCATGATTAAAAAAGCTACAGAGTATTTTCAGAATTACCAGCTGCGTCAGTCGACCCCAGAAACACTATATATCAAACTGAAATAAACAACTGCTCTAAAATACATTAACCTCATCAGATTCCTGCGGTCAGCTACTGAATTTATTATAGATTGTTTTTTGCAGTTGGTAATATAATTCACAGTTGTATAAATAGTTTTTTGGTTAATCTGCATATTTTTTTGGTTTTACTAAAGCAAACATACTGAGGGTTAGAATCATGAGGCTTAAAGTTTCAGCTACTTTAGGCTTGTTTTCATTACTGTTTTTCAGTTTTCTCTTCCTTTAAAAGAGGGGTATTATGCTGATTCATTCATGCATGTTTGAGAAATCCTTGAATCTCCTGTAGCCATGTAAAGCTGGTACAAAGCTCCGCCTATTTACACAAAGCTCCTCCCTGGATCTCAGTCTGCAGCGGAGCTCCCGCCCCACAGAGCACCCCTCCACCGAAGCACTGTTGTGAAGACATGCTGAAGTGGGAGTGTCAGAAATGGTAGGAGGTTCTTAAAGAGACATAGGCCAATTTCAAGATGTTTAAATGTTTTTCATAACAACTAAAGGTAACATAGCTAAAAATAAATACCCCCCCCCCCCCCCCCCCCCCTTTAAGGTAACCTTCTAGATGACATTTAAACAGCGTGGCCAAACCACAATCTCCAATGACTTTAACTGATTTAATGACTGGGGATGTTATCAAACTGATGTAAACAAACCTTGGCTTGTTGCTGGTATTACTTGTGGTAAAAAGTGAAGAAATGCTACATTTTGAAGCAGAAATGTTGGTTAGAGGCAATCAGATTGTGTAATCAGACCAGTGCGGCGTAAACATTAGGAATATCTTTCAAAACGTCATTATGCAGAATCACAACTAAAATCATTTAGTAAAACATGATCCGTCTTGTCATCAAATAATAGCTAATAGTTCATCAGTGCATGACAATACAGAATTTGCTCTCTTTCTTTGTTTTAATCTTTTGTTTATAATAAAATAAACTGGTTTCACATGTGTTTGTCAATCAGCACAGTTAGAATCTCACCCACACGCCGAGGGGACAGGACCCCATCAGAGGTCACTGGAACAGACCCGTCGAGGTTTCATGCTGCATTAGACGTGATGAGTACCTTCAGAGAGGAGATGGATGTGTGCCTGGGTGGGTTGGGTCAGTCCCTGTGGGGATGCATGGACAAATGAACAGAGAGACCACCTGAGGCCTCTTTTTCCTCTTTGTTTAACTTAAAAAGCTTACATCACCAACTAAAGAGAAGGATAAGCATTTAGAAAAAGTTAACCAGGATCTTTTCCTGTCTTCTCCCAGTGGACTCATTAATATCAGAGCTGATCAGCTCCTCAGACAAGTCTTGCTTTTCACAGTTTCCTTCCTTAGAATGAAAACAACCGTATTTTCTCCAAACCCCTGGGTGCTTCAGTTATTGCTTGTTACCTAACAGGACGTGGTGCTTGCAACAGAGTTTTACCCAACCAGAGTTATTTTCTTTGCTGACATCTCTCAGACGTGCCAGATGTTTACATGCAGCTGAAAAGTAGAAAAGAAACAAAAGTGACAAGCCGCTGCACGCCTTATAGACGAGGTCTTTGCTTAAGAAGTCAAAAACACCCCAAGGCACGAACTTTGGTTGTGTGTGATCTTTAGTTCTGAAGAAACCTCGCAGTTTAAGTTAGTGTTTAAATATCATCCAGGATCTATTTGAACAGCTTAAAACCACCTGAACTGTTCCTGATCTGACTTCAAAAAGTTATAAATTATTGTCCGTTTATTAAAAAGAGGATATCGCAGATGTTATTACAGTACTGCAGAAACATGTCCTCTGCCATCTTATCTAAAACTTTAAATTTGTGCTTATGAGTCATCTTGATTAGACTGCTGCTCCTTTGTGGGTGAGACTATTTCCTTTTCACAGCAGAACCCTTTATAGACTGTTTAGCTCAGATCTCATCCCAGTTTTTAAGTCTGATTCAGCCACGAGCCATGAAAAGTCAAGCTCCAGCTCACAGCAGTGATTGATTTTTTTTTTAAACTCCCGTCACTCCTTTAAGACCTTTATGGTTGTCCATTGAAGACCTTCAGGCTGTTCTTCACTTTCTACTGAAACCATAAAGGGACTGTGTGTTCAGCTCCTAAAATTAAGAAGCATTTGCCTTGGGGTCAGAAAATGTGTCCAGGTTTTGCTTAAGGTTGAACTTACAATTTTTTTGTTTGATTCTCCTGGTTTGAGATGCTCCTTTGGATGATTTTACTTGTTTTATTGTCCCAAATGTTGCTTTGGATGATTTATCTGTTTGTGTTTTATGTAAAACTCATTGGTTTAAATGGAACATATCATGCAAAATCTACCTTTTCAGCTGTTTAATACATTTTTTATGTACTCAGAGGCTATAGAAGTGCAGAAAAGTTAAATTTAGTCTCCTCTGGTGTTGCAACAATATCTTTATTTTCTGTTTGTGTCATATTTTCAATCAGTTTTCTCTATTACGTTAAATTATTAGCAATGGAACTGCCAAATAACAACTTTCCTTGTTTTCATTCTCCTCTCACGCCTGGTCCAACTCTGGCTCCAACATGTGAGGCTGGATGGGCAAGTCTTCCCTCGTTGACATCTTTTATTCATGTTGTTTCTGCGCAGCTATATCTCTGCTATTAAACTACACAAATGTCAGAACGTGGTGGAGTGGACAATAATAATTGGGAATGAGACTTGTAAATTCAAAGGAAACTGCGTGAAGGGTTTCCTTTAGATTTAAAGAGACAGACTCAAAATGAGTTGATCTGTGACACACCTCAGAAAAGGGGCTTGTGGAGTTACAATAAGGAGGAGTTCCACTTTATACAGACCCCTACTGAATGATTTGAATATGAAAGCAAGATTTTAAAGCATTATATGTCCCCTTTTGTGCTACACTGTATAAGCAAAAAAAAAAAAAAAAAAAATCATGGTCAATCTTGCTACAAGGTATTTTTTAACGTGTGACACATTTTAGTGATTTGCACATCTCCGTTTTAGTCACTAAAATTCCACTTGAGTGCATCGAGGCTTGTGTTGGATCTGCTGAGTGGATAAATCTGATCGAGCAAAATTTGCGTCTTTTCTGCCATTTTCACAGTTCAGTTCCTTTTATGGCTGAATGATTCATGTCTCGGTCAGCAACAATCAATCTTCAGCTCCGTGATGTCACAATCAATATGAAGTGACAGACATGCAGGGTGTGGAGGGGCAGAGGTGACTGCCTGAACGCCACAATGCTTTTTATCTTTTTGTTCTATCTTTTTGTCCCCTTTAATCTGATCTCACACTAATAATTTAGGAAGCAGAGTACAATGCACTCAATAGATTTTTGTTTCCACATGGTATTTTCTTCTCATGATGAATCATCAATTTAACTGCTTACTTTTGATTATCATAACATATGAAACAAAAAAAGGAGAGATGTGAAAATTCTCCTTCAACAAGCATTTCTGGAATGTCAACCAGAGATGCTGCAGCTCATCTCAGCCCCTCAGCCTCCGAGCCACTCTGAGTAATTCATCCTGTGACGCCAGGCTTCACCTGCGCACGTCGGTCCAGAAATATTCAAACTGTCAAAAAGTCAATTCAGCTTTTAACGTCACCCCAAAAAAAGAAACACTTTCTAAAATGTCACTTCCAGGAATTGACACACTTCCCCTCTACATGGTTTCACATCTGAAGGTCGCGTGTGTCATGATGTTCTCCAGATCTGTGCAGTCACGCTTCTGTCCTCATTGACTTCCATTCATTTACTGGTCATTTCTATAGCCTTAACCCCTCATCAACCAACAGCCTCCAATGGGGACCCAGCATTTGTTCCCATAAGGAACAGTAGGTCCAAGGCTGTGTGTACTATGAAAATGGTCAAATATTGTCCTCACCAGGTAACAAAAAATAAAAACATGTACACACACACACACACACACACACTTGCCTTTCAGCAGTTATCTTCGCGAGGCGCATCAGTTTCAGTGTTGTGTTTTTAAATTTGCACCTGAAGTTTCTAAAGTCCGTACAGTTTGTCTTGTACGTTTTGGGTTTCCTCAAGTTTATCTTGTGTGCTGACAGGTTAACATGCACTCAGCCCACGTGTTTGATTGACATTAAAGATGTCCCGTATGACGCATGCCATTTTTACAGCCTTTGGCCAGAAGACAAATCCAAGAAGACTTTCTGTCCTGAGGTGTTGACTTTCGGAAGAGCTGAGCCTGTCAGAACGTAGAAAATCAGTTTAATTTATGGAACGAGTGACAAGTAATTAAACTGCTTTACAGTCATACATAAAGAAAATAACTTCATCATCTTCAGTGAACGTATGGTATTTTCTTTGAGTCATGAGGTCTTTGCTTCTCTCAAAAACACACTGCAAAAAATGTCAGTCTAACCAAGTTTTAAAATCTTATATCCAGCCAAAAAAAAAATCTTTTTGATC
>JAUBOC010000149.1:9353503-9365195 GCA_032275365.1 Anablepsoides cearensis | reverse complement strand
ACATTCTGAAAACAAGATTATTATTCTTACACAATCAGTTCTTGTTTAGTAAATCAGTCTCAAAACAAGATCAAATAAAAATTTTTTTTGGCTGGATATAAGATTTTAAAACTTACTTAGAAAGACATTTTTTGCAGTGAAACATTAGAGCTACTATCAGATTTGTAGCTGAACATCCTCCATAAAGGAATAAAGCAGCTCAGATTTGTGAAATTTTTTAAAGAAACACAATTACCTGTTCTTCACAGGAGACATTGCTAACAGGTGAATACTTCTAAATCAAACCTGATGAAAGTTTTAAGATGCTGCAGTTTGTAGTAATCTCCTGCAGGTCTTCACCCCTGCTCGCTCAGGAGTAACCAGGTAAAAACTGACTGAGGCAGCCTCTGTCGCATCACATTCATGTATCAGAGCAGGAAACAAACTCATTTCAAAAACCTTACCTTGTTTCTGGAAACGCACCGACTCTAATGCCCACCTTCCAGAGGCAAAGATGGAAAAACAGAGAGGGCTGTTGCTCAATTTGGGAGGGAGGGGGGAGTCGCAGACAATACTACCAGCAAAAGGTTGCCCCTCGTCTTTTTTGTTGATGAAAGCAAAATCCTTTGCTCCCATTGGCCTGCACTTGAATGAGACCTATGTGTGTAACCTGTACATGTATGTGTGTGTGTGTGGTATGGGGCCTTAGTGGTGTAGCAGTTCATGCATGTATCATCTTTTAGGAGGGGTTTTGTTTGTTTGTAAATGGTGTACTCTAGAACTGGGGATGTGCAGAGGTATGCAGGATCAATGCAACCTGCTGTAATAAACACTTTTCTTTCATGCCGTCTCACCAGTGCGTCACATAAAGAGGGCGTACCCTACAGTACGGACACACTACATGTTTATGTCAAATACAGGAACTTTTTAATTCTAACACACACACTGAAATAAATCATTTTCAGCAAACAAACTGACATATAAATTAAAAAATACATATTAGACACGTTATCTGTTTTTCATGCAAACACTAAGCACACTTTCTAGCTGCATATTCTAACTCTAACCATGAAAATATGCCTATTATTCTTGTCCTAAAACTTCTAATTGCCTGCTTGATATTTTGTTCAATCAGGCAACTAATCAACAATCTATAGACAAAAGTTTCATGAACATAAAAGAAGCAGAGTGTCAAACATTCAATACACAAAATTACAGCTCACAAATAACTATATGCTAAACATAAAATCAAGTCAGCCTTGAATTTTTTTTTCTGCTGCCCTGTGATGAACTGGTGACCTGTCCAGGGTCCACCCCTCTTATCTGTTGAACACTGGGATAAGCTTCAGCCAAATCCGAATCAGGGGATACATAAATAAGACTTTCATTTTCAAAAACACGTTATTTAATTAAACAACCCCATGCTTTCGAATTATCGAGGAAAAACTATCAATTTACACCAATGTTCATAGTTGGGTGGCAAAACTGACATGCCAACCCTTAAAAAAAGAGAGTAGAGCCTATTATGGTTTCAAAATATCCTGTGTATAGTGTTTTTTACATTGAGAGTTTTTATTATTACAAGCACAGCATATTTTACAATATTTATTGGGCTAGCTGTGGCCATTGGGAGTAACTTGAAGTTCAACTTCAACAAAAAAATAAAAATACAAAAAAACAAACAATCAACAATAGACAAAACAATACTTGTCATTAGTGCCACTACATCCCATTTAGACATGATGATTAATGCAACTTGTAAACATGTATATGCAGAAATTCTCAGCCACTGACACAAAATTCAGAATATAGATAAAGTTATGAACTCATGGTCAAAGTAGGATACAACAGATAATGTTTATTCTTCTATTTTAATTTTAAACTAATTATATATATTCGTATGCATTTATCTGTCAAATGTACCCTTGTTTATTAATATCTTTCAGGGTTGGATAATTTTACAGTAAACATTTATTTTACTGAATTTATTTTTGTTGAATCTAACAGAAACTTCTAGGACCGGAACCAAAAAAAGTCGACCTCGTTTGACCCGGAAGCAAACGTTAGACCGAGCTGTTCCATCGGCGGAGTAAAGATGGCTGAACAAGGCGCCGCGGATCCTGGTAGCAACAATAATAATAATAAACCCGAAGAATCAGAGGGGACTATTATTAAGGTCACAGTGAAAACTCCTAAAGACAAGGAAGAAATCGCCATCGCAGAAGATGCTTCTGTCACTCAGGTTTGTCGATGCTGCTCATCGTCGCCTTCTAACGTCATACCCACAACTTCAGCTAGGAAGCTAACTCGTTAGCATAATGTCACCACTCTTACCGGCTAACTCTGGGTTCTTGTAAATAAAGCAGTTGTGGGAAATGGAAGTAATGTTGCTTATAATAACAATTAGTCGGCAACGTTAACGTTGTTAGCATCCAAATGAACGATATTACCGCCCTAAGATTTCATGCTGCTAACCGGCTAGCCATGACTGTTAGCTTTGAGCTAACTTAGCCTGCTATTTGGACCAGCCATTAGCCAACTATGTAGCCAAACAAGTGTCAGCTGACGGAGCCTCTTGTGGTCAACAGGCAGCGGATAAAACCATGAAGCTAGTTGTGGATAGTTTTGTATGTAAGCCACTTTTTGTTCTCATTTTAATCTAAGTTCTTTAAAAAAAGTTACATCTTGCTTTCAGTCTAGAACATTCTCATTGGTGTTACTGAGTCATTCAGGCTTCTTGGGATTTCACAGCATTCCCAGTGCTGCTGTTGGCTTGGTGACGTGAAACCATGCAATCTGTAATCACAGTGAAACCAGAGGTGTTTTTTTTCTTTTTCAGTTTCGTTAGTGTTAAAAATTAAACTTTTAGGTTAATTTTCATGTCTTGTGCTTAATTTTGTAACTTAAACCAATCTTATCTACGATTCTATTATGTTACTTTCACAATATAATAAAGAAAAAATGTTAGGTTGATGTAAATGTATAACAATTTTTTAAGTTTACATGAATAACAATATATATTTCAATGTATTGTCCTGGTTTTGGCTATGTGCATGTGCTGAGAAGTTATATACTGTACATAGTAATCTTAACACAATAGATCTGTATTAGAACATGATAACATGAATACTGATAACTCACACGTTTTTTGAACCTGCATTAAATCATTCCATCAAACAGGGTCAACACAGACACACTTAAGACTTAACAGGTAATCTAACATGTAGACTCTGGAGGAACCCAGATAAAATGTGTATTTGCACAGAAAAAATGTACAAACTCCAGAAAACCAGAAGGCCCAGACTGAGATATGAGGAGAACTTCTTGCTGTGAAGCAACATTGCTAACTAGCTCATCATCACTGTGCATCCCTTGACAACTGAAACATGAAATTTGAGTGCATATACGCTCAAATCATTACTGTAAATTGACACAATCCCTCAGACAGTGTTTGCATAAAAAAATCAAATACAATTTGTTTTGATGAAGGAAGTAAAGATAGTAAAGGTGTTTGGGAAAAACTGACAAAGTTTATTGTACTTTTAACAAAATTTGCTGACAAAACACTGGCAAACTGCTAGAGAAGTTGTGCAGTTTTATAGCACATATTGAAAGTACGAGTACCTAAGTCAACTAAAAGGCAGTGTGCGAAACCATGAAATAAAACTAAGCACTCTTTTAAAAAAAAGGGAACAAGGAGCATGGCAGTATTTGATTAGTTACATGTGAACAAACCACTTCTGAAACTGTCTTGTAAGCAGACAAGTCAGCATCATTCGCACAGTTTGGTGAAAATGTCATAAAGCAAATAATCACAAAAACTTCATAACATCTGTCATGCATTGTGTTGGAGGAGCTTTTGCAGCCAGAGTGCCTGAACACCTTGTATAAAGTGTTTTAGGTGTCAAATGTAGGCCCATTTATCAGACACATACAGGTAGGCTAGAGTGGTCATACAACAGGGCAGTGAACCCAAACACTACAACAAATCTACCTCAGTCAGAGCTACCCAAAAAGAAAGAATAACGCAGTGGCTCAGTCAAAGTCCAGTTGGCCAAATAAATCTCAAATAGCAGTTGCCAATAAGTCACCTCATTTTACCAGAGTATAAACATAGAATAAAACTTCATGGTCATATTAACCATACAGATTGCCTTTTTGATTAAAGACCACTAGGATCCTGGCTGATTATTACAAAAATACTGCTAATAGGATAAGTATGTCGTTCTTTAGGACTGTATTTTTATTATGTACGGAGAAAATAACACAGCACAGGCTAGATAGTGGGTCTTGAATTTTTATTGCATGATATTTTTCTGACTGAGGATATAAATGATCATATTTAATTGGTGGCAGTCTGCATTTTCACCACTAGATGTCACTAAGATTGGATATTGATTTTTATTTATATGTGTGTCTGAATACTTCTCTTTAGTTTACCAAACTTCTGTATCAACTTAGTAATGAGTAGCTTGAAGAAACAACAGTTTAAGATAACAATTGCTGTAAAAGTTTATATAAAGTTGAAGAGTATATGACACTGTACTGCAAAAACCCAACCCAACAGATGCAAATAAAGGAGCAGGTTTCCGATAACACAGCAACAAGTTTGTTTTGATGGGCAGCAAAAGACAAGTTAAAGTTAATAAATAAAAAAATTGGCAATGAAGTAAATGCTAAATCATGTTTTCTTTAGTCATTTTTTAATTTGTCTTTTTTAGTCATCATTAAAGCATGTGGAAAACAAACACGTTTTATTTTAATTTATTTTCCCCAATGTTGTATTTATGTTCTAATATAGTGAGTAGTAACTAGGGCTGCACAATATATTGGAAATTTATCGTCATCGCAATAAATGGTTGACTCAAAAGTTTGCATTTATGCGTTTTGTAATTTTGTCATGAAGCTTGAAGTATTTCATCAATTTAATGGAGCCCTTCATGTATTTGGTTAAATGGACAGGTCTCTTAATACTTAAAAAGGAAATTCAGGCTGGAATGGAAATGATTAGCTTTTTTTAGGTTGTTTTTTTGGCTTTGAACCCAGAGCAGAAAGATATAAACACTACATATGTATTTGTTCATTTATCGCAAGTCATATCGTCATCGCAATATTGAGCAGTGTTATCGCACATCGCGGGTTTTCCTAATATCGTGCAGCCCTAGTAGTAACACTAAATTTCACATAATTTCAATATGTTTTCCTAAATTTCAGCATAATGAGTTCTGTTGATTTCTCATTATCGTTTGCTTTTTGTTTTTCAGTTTAAAGAGGAGATATCAAAGAGATTCAAGGCCAAACAGGACCAGCTGGTTCTGATTTTTGCTGGGAAGATCCTGAAGGATGGCGACAGCCTCAGCCAACATGGCATCAAAGATGGCCTGACAGTTCATCTCGTCATAAAAACAGCACACAAGTAAGGTTACGCTTTTACACACAAGGCTAAACATCTTGTAGCATCCCTTTAACAAAAAATATTTGGTTTTGCTGTGCATCTGTAGTCCATTTTTTTAGTATTTAACTTCATGCAAGATAATACCCGTCAGTGTCACTTTGTTTTACGTGACCACAAATTCTCTTAATAGGGCAGGAGATGCCAGCAGCACCTCAGTGTCAACCTCAGCCTCAGCCTCCACTCAGGCAGAAGGTAATTCCGCCTCTAGTCCAGCCACCAACACCACCTCCACAACAGGCTCCTCTGGCGCTGCCCCACCACCCACACAGACGCCCAACATACTATGTAAGTTCACCTCTATATGAGTGATTACATTCAAACCCTTGAATGGCTACAAGAAGTTGAAGTGTTTAACCACTGCTTACCCACTTTATCTTACCTCAGCGGGCTTCGGGGACTTGGGCAGTCTAGCTGGTTTGGGCATGGGCTCGGCCAACTTCATGGAACTGCAGCAGCAGATGCAGAGACAGCTCATGTCCAATCCAGAGATGCTCTCTCAGATCATGGAGAACCCGCTGGTGCAGAACATGATGTCCAACCCAGACCTGATGCGACAGATGATTATGGCCAATCCACAGATGCAACAGCTGATGGAGCGCAACCCTGAGATCTCTCACATGCTTAATAACCCTGAGCTCATGCGACAGGTAAACAAACCCTTAAGGGACTTAAAGGCACTTTGATAAGTAAAACTTACAGATTATCATAGGTTCTTTCTTCAGTTGTGTTGATTTGTTTATTTAAAACTAAGCTAAACAGACACATTTCCTTCTCTTGCCTCCCAGACCATGGAACTAGCCAGGAACCCGGCTATGATGCAGGAAATGATGCGAAACCAGGACCGGGCTCTGAGCAACTTGGAGAGCATCCCAGGTGGTTACAATGCCTTGCGAAGGATGTACACAGATATTCAGGAACCCATGTTTAGTGCCGCCAGGGAGCAGGTATATACATTCATTTTCAGTAATTGTATTTGAAACGTGATTAAGTTTATTTTGGTTTTTTCGTGGTTCTAAATTGAGCTGAACTCTTTCCTTGTAGTTTGGTAACAACCCGTTCTCAGCTCTGGGTGGGAACTCTGAGTCCGGTGCCCAGCCATCACGGACAGAGAACCGCGAGCCCCTGCCCAATCCATGGGGACCACCAAATTCTTCTAGCTCCACCGAGAGTGGAGGGGGCACCACGGGAAGCACTAGTACCACTGGAGGGACCAACCCCAGTGTGTCTAACCCTCTGGGTGTCAATCCTGGGAGTCTGGGAAATGGTAAGCCAGAGTGAGCTCACTGATTTGTTGTGTTAGGAAATAATTGATTTTTTAAATAAACTTGAATATATGTTCCTGTGTGTGTGTGTGTGTTGTAGGCATGTTCAACAGTCCGGGCATGCAGAGTCTTATGCAGCAGATCTCAGAAAACCCCCAGCTGATGCAAAACATGCTGTCTGCTCCATACATGCGCAGTATGATGCAGTCACTGTCTCAAAACCCAGAGTTAGCCTCACAGGTAAGAATTAAAACTGTGGCCTTGAACTTGGTATTCAACTATGCAGGATACAGAGCTAATATGTTGATCTCTTTATTTTGTTTTTCTTAACCGCACATTTGCATCCAATTGTAAAAAATATGAACAGGTTTTTGTTGTACCAGCTTTACATAAACAACTTGACTGAATGCCAAACCAGAGCTAGTTCTCTGAGGGACCTAAAGTTCTAAAATCTTCAAAATCACATACTTAAAAAACTGTGTGAAGTTAAACATACATGGTCTGAATGTTTTTATTTTCTCAAACAGGTAATGATGAATAACCCGTTGTTTGCTGGAAACCCACAGCTGCAAGAACAGTTCAGAACTCAACTACCCGTCTTTCTGCAGCAGGTACAAAAGAAACTTTAAAACCCAGTTTAAGAAACAAACTGAGTGAAAGGAAGCCCTGACAAAAAATTGTTTTGATAAATATCAGTCTGCTTTTTGGAGAACAGAGCTGGTATGAAATACTCGCAGTGTGCAATGTGTTTTTTTATGTCAGGTTTGTTACTTCCAAGCTTGTGAGAGGCAAATGCTTTTTAGTAGAATGTCAATTTGAGACATGTTAATATTTTTTTGTTATTTATTTCTTGAGGAATAAAGGTACATAAGACTCCATGCTTAAAGTTTATTTTGCTAATTCTTTGCTGCCATTTTTGTTGGGTTTAGATGCAGAACCCAGAAGCCCTGTCAGTCATGACCAACCCTCGGGCCATGCAAGCTCTAATGCAAATCCAACAGGGTCTACAGACGCTGCAGACAGAAGCCCCAGGCCTCATGCCCAGGTAAGCTGTCACAGACAAACTCATACACATTACACACTGCATTTCTATGGAGAATATTGGTGTAGCTCTCGTGCATCTTTTTTTTGTTGTTGTTTCTGCCCAGTTTGATGCCAGGTGGAACAGGTGGAATACCTGGCATGCCCACAGGAGGGGGCATACCCCCAGAGAACCCCGCCTCCCCACCCAGCAGCGCTGGAACGAACGCCGCCCAGCAGCAGCTGATGCAACAGATGCTTCAGATGTTCGCTGGAGGAGGAGGAGGTGGAGGAGGAAGTGCAACGGTACACACTGACACACACACATGCAAAGTGACCGTATCGGCCTTCTTTTTATTTGACTTTCAAACCTGTCAACTTTCAGACCCAGACCCCTGAGGTTCGGTTCCAAACCCAGCTAGACCAGCTGAACGCCATGGGCTTCATCAACCGCGAGGCCAACCTGCAGGCCCTCATCGCCACTGGAGGAGACATCAACGCCGCTATTGAGAGACTGCTGGGCTCACAGCCCTCGTAAAGACAAGCAGTACATACTGACACTCAGACACGCTCATAAATACATCCTTAACTCATAACACACCCTACATCTACAGAGAGAAGCAAGAGCAATTTTTGTGTATCGTCCCAAACTTTACAGAAGAAACTTGGGCATGAACTGAAAGACCTTCACTCTCTTCATCTGTTCTCAGATCATTCCCTGTTTCCCCCTTATTATTTTTTTTTTCTTCATCCAACTGTTTTCCTGCAGAGTTCTGATGTAGAGTTGAACTGAATCGCTCTCTTTTTGAAGGCTGTTCTGAATGATTGAAAAAAAAAAATCTAATGAAAAGGAATTCTCAATTATCTCCTTTTTTTTAATCCACAAAAATCTGGAGTTTAGTGTTGTAGACAAGCATTTACATGATTAAACCCATGTGACGTGAATGGCATTTGGCTCTGTTTCATACATGGCTAATGTGGAACAATTTGGTAATTTTCTGGTATACAGACAGTAATCCTGAACGTGTTCCCTCACAGGTTTTTACCCTCAGCTGTTTTTTTTTTTTGCCCAACAGCTTTCACTATTTATTACAAGCGCCTAATAACATGACGCCTTTCACAGCTCCCTTAATTTGTCTTTCCAGATCAAAGTGCCCACCCATGAGTGCAGTGTGTTTTTTTTTTTTCTCTTTTCGGAGGTAGCAATGCTGCATTGTCAGCAAATTACAGCCTCAGTCGGTGGGTGAATCAGACACCCTCGCTTTCAATAAACGTCATCATTCAGGAGTCAGACCATGAACGTGTATCACTTCACAGCATCTCTGAAACACAGGGTGCTGCTAATATAAATATAAACCATACAAGCAAGCTTTGTTTTCTTTAAAATCTGATTTTTCTTTTTTTGTTTTCAAGGTGCAAATAGTACCTAGGTATGATTTGTTTCACATAAATTAAACGTGGAAATCAATCAAGCTGAATAAGAAATGAAAAGGCTTTAAAAACAATTCTGGTATGGTGACGCCATGCATCTCTCAAATCATAAAGTTTAGGTTGTTTGTTATCGTTATTATTATTATTATTATTATTATTATTATTATTATTATTTTTGAAGCTCATCATTGTAGTTGTGGTAACCTGGGCAACTGCTTCAATAGCTTTGCTTTGTCTGTTGACCTCAGCTGAAACAAAAATCCATCTCCCAGTTAAAAATGTTGGAACTAACTTTTAACAGTACTGTACTAAAAAAAAGAAGTAATAAATCATCAAAAACAGTTACACTTGTGTCACTTCATTAAGGAGTTTTAAAGGTCCTGCTTTCTGCTTTGTTTTGGTTTAAAATACACGTTTTGTAAGAAAAATAAAGACCTGTTATTGCAGCTTTGAAACAAAATCTAGTTTTTATGAGCTAAGCCAATAAAAAATCTTAAATGTCTTTTTTTCTTTCATTTCTGCATTGAAAAATAAAAAAAAACAATTAAATCTAAAAATAATAAAGTAATATTAAATCAAATCCGCTCCGTCTCCACAGGCCTGTAAAATCCAAGCACAGTGCAGAAAGGGCGACATGTTCTGGTGCACATATCCACCTGCTGGGTGAGGTTTATTGTTATCCAAATGATTCCCTGAGTGAAACGTGTGTAGCAGAGGGTGGAGTCTGTCCTCGTGAGTCGCTCTACCTGTTCCACCTGCTCGCCTTCCCCCGGCCCTCCTTTGGGCGTCAGCTGATGGACAATCAGGAACACTGATACTCCCGTCTGTCTTCAGTCAGGAACAACTCATACCCACAGGAAAAGAAGTAAATCTTTGCTTTTTGCCTTTTCACTTTTTCTCTGCCCTGAAAGGGGTGAGGTTGTGTTTGCGTTGTTTTCCTCGTGAGCTCCTCCAGACTTTGAAGGTGGCTTCAGGATTTTTACTAAGTGAAACAGGGACCCATCGGCACTGAATGCAGCATGGGATCTGATGACTCGTACAATTTTGTCTTTAAAGGTGAGTCACGTTTACTTCAGCTACAGTTGTCTAGAAAGAGATAAAGTTGTTTATTCTACACACTGAAGGTGTTGATGCAGCAGGTTGTTTCCAAGAAAAAAAAGCCAACCAATAAGGAAGTGATTGCTTCCTGTGAATTTGGATGTAAAGTTTGACCTTTGACCTGTTCGGGAGCTGTAAGTGCTTACACTTCCTGTAAAAGATTACAATGTGATTTGTTTTACTCTTATTTCCTCAAGCTGCAGTGATTTTCTGTTGCTCTCATTCTAAACGACAGTCAGCCTCTGTGGATCTGCCACGTTGGTGTGACGTCATCGTGTGTGGAATTTGAATGACAGAAAAGTCAGACTGCTGATTCATGGTGTTGATAATTGATCTGTCCTAAAAGTGAGTTCTATCAGAGTCTAATGTGGTACTAAAACACACGTGGGTCCCTGTAGTGGTTTTGATCGGGGAGTCCGGTGTGGGGAAGAGCAACCTTCTGTCCCGCTTCACCAAGAATGAGTTCAACCACGACAGCCGCACCACCATTGGAGTCGAGTTCAGCACGAGGACCGTTCAGCTGGACAACTTCACCATCAAAGCTCAAATCTGGGATACAGCAGGGCTGGAGCGTTACAGGGCCATCACCTCAGCGTGGGTTTTCACATGCACACACACAGGCAGATTATTAGTAAATGAATTAAGAAGTGAAACAAAGGGGTTTCATTATTGGCTCATGCCAGTTCTTCATAGAGTAGAAAAGAAATTCTCCTGGTAAAAGCCACTGTTGCAGCAGCAAAGTGGTCGATCAAACACTTAAAAGATAATTGTCACTGTACAAAACTTGTCACACAAAAAGTTAATATACATAAACACACAAATCTAATGTACAAACTAGAGCAAGAGCACTTTAGAGCAAGCATAGAAATAAACTGAAATTCTACAAAAAAGGGCAAAGAAAACCCAGCATTCTTGTAGAATTGTGGATTGCACGGAGTCCAGACATATTTAAATTTCAATATATGGCAGGCCATTATAACATATAATCAAAACACACTACTCTATCTTTACAATATCTTTTTTTTTTAAATATTAAAATATCATTTTCTTCTTCTTAACCAAGTCTAAACTAACATTCATACGTGTTAGAATTACATCATTGCATTAAAAACACTGTATAATGTTTGTTTTTACATTTAAAACAGCTGGACTTAAAGTGCCTGTGACATGCCTATCCTTCAAATACAAAAAGTCAAAGAAAACATCTTTATACTTAAGAAAAATGGCATAGTACACATAATTTTACCCATTTTGTCACATAACTGGCCTATTTTCCTTTGAATTTGCCACAGTCAAAGTGAAACAGGAAGTGACTTCAAAGGGGAACTCATTAATAAAATAAACTTGCTGTTCTCTGATTATTAAAACATTTTTTTTACTTTAACTCTTCTTCATCTCTCTTTGATAGCGACTAAAAATAATCTAAAGAAACATCAGATTCTTCTCT
>JAUBOC010000149.1:9320554-9351087 GCA_032275365.1 Anablepsoides cearensis | reverse complement strand
TATTTATGTTTGTGGTTGTAATGTGACAAAATATGGAAAAGTTCAAGGGGTATGAATACTTTTGCAACCCACTGTAAATAAACATCAGATTCTTCTCTACAGTCTGTTTTGTTAGCTTTTGTAACAATGTTCTGTTCACATGCAGACATTCCCTTTTTACATCACTTCCTGTTTCTTCACATGCAAATATCTCAACAATAGTTCATCTCAGCGACGTGAAATTTGTTTTGCAATATTTTATCATTGTTATCTTTCCAAAACTGCATTCATGTTTATTACAAAAATTTGACGTCACAGACACTTTAATATGAACTGCTGATCAACACAGTGATGAGTCGAATGTGTTGTTTCACCTCTCAGCCTGCAGGTGGCAGCACTGATGTTCCAAACAGTTTGCTGAGGGCTGACTGTGCAACAGTGAAATGCATTTGTTTCAACTGAGTTATTTACTCCTTCATTTTACCATCAAAATCCCCTGCTGTTCATCTTGTGAATTATCAACACGATATATTAGTCTCGTGTATGGTGTTGTCATGGTAACACCCTGTTTTGACAAGAGTATGTGTGGAGCAGGACCTAAAAATTGTGACTCCATTTACAGACTGGATGCTTTGATGTCAGTGTGTGTGTGTGTGTGTTATATATTTAGAGGCAGGGCATACTGTAGATGTGGCTCATATGGCACAGCTTGGAAAGCATAAATCTGCAGCAGTTCTGTTTAATGACATTCTGGACAGATAGTGGTGAGTCTCTGGCTAACAGATGTGCACAGGGAGCCTTCACTATGGAATGAGCTCGGCCGCATAAGTGCAGCTTTACCCACAAGCAAGTTTTCTCTTGTGAGAGTAAAATGAGTGTAAATGCAAAAATATATTTTTTTGTCTAAAAGAAAAAAAAAGGCTTCTCCGCAGACAATCAATGTTTAATTATATATTGTGAATGAGGAGAGTTTTATTAGGCTTTGAAAGACATCTGGAGTAATAATTCGAGCCGGCTGAGCTGTTTGAAAACCTGCTCATGAAATCTGTAAATCTCCCTTCACCTTTGCGGGCCTCGAGGTAGAAAATTGGGAAATTAAAAAATTACAAGCCCTCCGTTCATTTCTTACCACTTCACAGGCTCTATAAGCCTCCTAATGTTTTGGTGTGAAGCCGCTCTCTGCGGTTGGAAACAGTTAGATTTAGCATGTTTCCTCCATGCCACCAGACATGTGTAGCTTGTAAAAAGGTGCATCTTAAAGCAGGGCTCAGATGTGAAAGTGCCGGCACCTTTGACCCCCAGCTCGGGTTCGTTTATCCACTGTTTGAGATTCCTTTTGTCTTCGACGTTTTGTTTCTGTGGAGTGTCTTTATGTGGCAGGAAATTACAGCTGCAGGGCCACATCTGCATGGGTTCAATTCTGATCTTTTTATTTTTTTTATTCTGTGCAGCATTTGACTCCATGGAGACGGGGACTTTCTAAAAATCGGTTTCACTTTTCCACTCATGTGTTGGAAAGTCCATCTGAAACAGCGTAAGAAGCTCATTTTCTATTTATTTCTGCTTCTTGTGTTTTCACTCACTCAACACTAAGCCTTACCTGTTTTTTAATTTATTTTTATTTTTTTTAACTTCTGAAACAAGGCTGTTTTTTTATGTAGTTTATGTAGTACATATTTTGTCTTGTTAATAAAAATACCAAACTTGGTGATGTTTGCTGAGCTCTGACTTCAGGGCATGAATCAAAGGATTTGAGGCTCTACACAATCATTTAGCATGACTGAACTCTGAAAACCTCCTGATGGTCAGAATAACTCCTTTAATGGAAGCTCCTGTGTGTGAGCGTGAGCACATTTATCAGCAGTATATGAAAACAACGTAGCAATCCAGTATAAAAAAAGCACATTTTATTTTCAGATGTTTACACCACACCTTGGCTTGATAAAATCTAAAAAAAAATAAATAAATAAAAAAAAAATTAAAAAAGTTACAGAAAATGATACAAACTGAAGTAGAAATCTACTAAATAAATTAGAGTAGAACATAATAATATTTCTAAACTGTTCATACATGAATAAACATTTTAGCTAACAAACAATGTCATATGTTATTAAAGGGGTAGGTTGAAAAGTGAAACTTATTTTTGTACCCTTTTCACTTTTTAATTAATCAATATAATTCAGATTTTCATTTTCTTAAACCTTCTTACTTTATCTTACTTAAAGCACATACTTTTTCTCTGGTATGCACACTTTGTTTTTTAAGAATAAAACACTTGTACTTGAATAAGTACAAAACTGTCTGTGCTAGTATTTTAAATTAAGACTAAGACTAATATTTTGTCTATAAAGTACTTAAAAAATTAGTAAAGTAAGTAAGTAAAAGTAAAATTACATGAACAGAAAAGGACTTTGGTAAAAATAAATTACACTGATGAGAAAATTACTCAAGTAAAAGTCATAAAATTGTTCACAAAAATCTGTAAAGTAAAAGTAAAGGTATTTTTACACACTTTAAGAAACAAACTGTTGAATTTACTGAACCAAACTGGTCCCACTAAACCAGGTTGAGTAAATTGAGCAATAAATGTATATTCTTTGCTCAGTTTACTCAAGTAATCTTAGTGGAGCCAGTTGATGTGACTTTGTTGAGTAAATTCAACACTTCATGTTTTAGAGTGCAGAAACATCTTTCATGAGTTCCAACATATTTAATTTTATAATGAGTAACTGGGTGTTACATTTTAAAGTAAAGAAGTAAAAGTATTATTTTTAGTTTTAAAATGTAATGAAATAAAATTAAAAGTGCTGTTTAAAAAAAGATTTGGTAAAATTACAATGACTTACGTATACTCTAACGAAGTAAATGTACTTAGTTACTATAAACCTCTGCTCAATAGGTATAATTTATAAACTATTTATAGGACATTATATCAACTAAATCATGAAGCAGCTCAAAAGTCAATATATCTACTAAAAATATCTTAAACATGCTTCTCAGTTCATCAGACAAGAAACTTTTCCAAGAAGCACGACCATAAAGAAAGTCCAGATGGAGCAGTTCTTCAGTCTAAACCAGACAAGTTTAGAGCAGTGTGTGTGTGTGTGTGTGTGTGTGTGGAGGGGGGGGGCAAACAAACCAATCAGATAAAAATGTTCAAATTCCAATATTTTGTCAAGCGTCCAGGCAGCTGTGAATTACTGTAATCTGCAGTAATTACCGAACAGCCTAGACACCTGCTGAGCGAGGCTTAAAAATCTGTGTTTTCTCCAAAATAACAGAAATAGCTCCTCACGCTGACAGAAATACCAAAGAACCAAGTTAAACCCAGACTGATGGGATGTTTTGTCTGACTGTGCGGCCGTGTTCACGTAAAGTCACATCTGAACAGGAGTGTGACGGTCCTCCATCATCCTGCGTGTGTCAGGCCGAGTCAGCGAAAACAAAACGATGTTTAAATTTCCACGTCAGCTCACAACCATCATAAATAGACTCAAAGTCAATGCACGGTGATTACCATGGCGATGTTGTTATGGCGACCAATAAAAGAAGCGGTGAGGTGATGGTTAGCTGTGGGTTTAGATCCCCCCCCCCCCCCCCACACACACACACACACTTTACAAAAAAAATGCAGTGGAGAGAGAAGTGAGAAGAAGCTGAGAGGTGGATTTTCGCCTGCAGGAGATTGTGAACAAAATGTTAAACGTGTTTGTGTCACTCCTGCATGCAGACCGGAGCTGGTTAGCCTCAGCTCAGTTTCTTTTTTTAATAAAAAAATGTGTTTTCATAACAGTTTGTCCATTTGTCTGCCACCTTGTGTTTGGCCGAACCACACACACACACACTCAGGTTAATTAACTCCTTTGAAAGTCTTTGATTTCATGATGGAGCCTGCTGTTCCTGGCTGTTCAGAAGGCCCAGCTGGTGTCACATGGCTCTTTTTTGGTTTCAATCAAACAGGTTGCCAGGGCTCAACATATCCAATAGAATCAGCATTGGTTCACCGAACATAATATTACCTATGTCTGTTGCCATGACAGCGACGGTTACCTGTGAGCTGGTGATGCTAAACGGCTGCAGGTGTGAAGTGATGCATCGGACTATTATTTGAATACTAATTTAATTTAAAACTTGGCATAAAAAACACATAAAATATGACTCTTTTTAAAAGATCGGCTCTATTTTGAAAAGAGGCAACTTTTCTGCACACATTATTCACAGTTATAACATTAAATTCAGCTTAAATAAAGTTGATTTTAAATGTAATTTGGGTAATTTTAACTATCTAAGCAAAGTTCTGCACCAACAACTTGAACACAATTGTTTCATCTGTGTAAAGAAGTTCCTGCTGAAAGGAATAAGAACCCACAGCCTCCAAATGTGTTACTCTGCAGAGGGAAAAAAAAAGCCCTCAGAAATATTTCATATTTTTTCCCCTTTTTAAAGCACAGAGAAAGGTAATATTACCACCCAGCCTCCACAAAGTGCTCTGCTCTTTGTCAAAAAACACAAAACACCCGGCGAAACATTAAGAGACAAAAGTGGCTTAAAGTGACTTTATGCGTAAATATTTCCATGTCTGTATTTTTCCCACCTTCTGCGTTTTTTCCATGTTTTACTATGAGAGTAGCTGCAGAACAGACACAATGCCTCAGACAGTATACATGTGCTTTTATGTCTGAATTGGTCTTTGTAGGTCATGCTTCTGTTGCATTGGATTGCTTTAATTGTTTGTTAATGCATTTGATGAAAGCAGTAATCATCAGTAATCGTATCATCTTGTATCGTATTGGATCCCATATTAGTGCATCATAACGTATCATATTGCATCACATTGTATCTTATAGTATCACATTGTATCTTATCGTATCATCTTGTATCGTATCGGATCTTATCTTATCATCTTGTATCTTATCTTATCATCTTGTATCGTATCTTATCATCTTGTATCGTATCAGATCTTATCTTATCATCTTGTATCTTATCTTATCATCTTGTATTGTATCGTATCATCTTGTATCGTATCAGAGCTTATCTTATCATCTTGTATCGTATCTTATCATCTTTTATCGTATCTTATCATCTTGTATCGTATCGTATCATCTTGTATCGTATCGTATCATCTTGTTAGTATCTTATCATCTTGTATTTTATCTTATCATCTTGTAACGTATCGTATCATCTTGTATCGTATCGTATCATCTTTTATCGTATCTTATCATCTTGTATCGTATCGTATCATCTTGTATCGTATCGTATCATCTTGTATCTTATCTTATCATCTTGTATCTTATCTTATCATCTTGTATTGTATCGTATCATCTTGTATCGTATCGGAGCTTATCTTATCATCTTGTATCGTATCTTATCATCTTTTATCGTATCTTATCATCTTGTATCGTATCGTATCATCTTGTATCGTATCGTATCATCTTGTTAGTATCTTATCATCTTGTATTTTATCTTATCATCTTGTAACGTATCGTATCATCTTGTATCGTATCGTATCATCTTTTATCGTATCTTATCATCTTGTATCGTATCGTATCATCTTGTATCGTATCGTATCGTCTTGTATCATATCGTATCATCTTGTATCTTATCTTATCATCTTGTATTGTATCATATCATCTTGTATCGTATCGTATCATCTTGTATCATATCTTATCATCTTGTATCGTATCGTTTCATCTTGTATCGTATCGTATCATCTTGTATCTTATCTTATCATCTTGTATTGTATCGTATAATCTTGTATCGTATCTTATCATCTTGTATTGTATCATATCATCTTGTATCGTATCGTATCATCTTGTATCATATCTTATCATCTTGTATCGTATCGTTTCATCTTGTATCGTATCGTATCATCTTGTATCTTATCTTATCATCTTGTATTGTATCATATAATCTTGTATCGTATCTTATCATCTTGTATCGTATCATCTTGTATCTTATCTTATCATCTTGTATCTTATCTTATCATCTTGTATTGTATCATATCATCTTGTATCGTATCATCTTGTATCATATCTTATCATCTTGTATCTTATCTTATCATCTTGTATCGTATCGTATCATCTTGTATCTTATCTTATCATCTTGTATTGTATCATCTTGTATCATATCTTATCATCTTGTGTCGTATCGTATCATCTTGTATCTTATTGTATCATCTTGTATCGTATCGTATCGCATCACATCGCATCGCATCGCATAACATTGTTGTGAGGATCTGTGTCTTTTGTTCAGTTTCCCTCTTGTGGTTGTGTTTCTGCATGTCTTTTCCTGATTACTCTCTATCATCACACCTGTCTGTACTTAGTCATCACACAGCTGTTTCCACGTTCCACTCAACTCTGCTCTATTTAACCAGTCATTCTTCATTGTATTGTTTACCCTGGCTCTCCTCCTGTGTCGCCCTTATTAGTTTTTCTGCCTCCACGTAGGCCTTTTTCTTTAATAAAGACACTGTATTTTGACTCCTTGTGACTGCCTGAAATCTTGGGTCCAATCTTGCCTCATCCTCTTACAATCGTATCGTATTAGCATATCTTATTGTATATCATTGTATAATGTATTTTACATCATCACCCAACCCTAACCTTACCATATTTCTTCAAATCATATCAAATTATATATAATTTAACATATTCAGTATCATATCATGTACACATGATGTCTTATATCGTGTTTAATATATGAATATGCTTTGTTTATGGATGAACATCCCATAATGTGTTGTTCTATTTTACTAAATGAACGTGTGTATGTGATGCAGACAGATTTAGCAGGTTGTAAAATAGCAGGTGTTGAACTAACAGCTTTCTTGAGATGTCTCTGGAGTTTTGGACTGTGGGAAAACATGTTCACTTTTTTTCCCCACACACAAAAAAAAGGATTTTGGTTTGAAGACCAGAAAGTTAAGTGAGGTCACACTGTCAGAAGAATAAATTACACGCAGAACATTTGAGTGTGCAGAAATCAAATGTGCAGACATTACATTTTTTAGGGCTGAGATTGTGAAGTTTTTTTTTTGCAAGCCTGTGTTCTGTGTAGTTTCCTCTCTGTGCTAAAACTACAGGATGCATCTAAAAATAATAAGAGCCCAAGAGGAAAAGTAGTGAGGATGGGAAACCATTTACAGGAGAAAAAAATACAAAACAAACATCTCCTTTCAAAACACAGCAGCCTTGGACAGAAAGCTGCCAACTCTGAGCAACGAAGAGTTTGATAAGAAAAAAATCTTGATTTTTTTTTCTCTGTTAAATCTAAATTTGTGTTTTGGAATGCTCAGCTCTGAGGCAACTCTGCAGCTTGACACTCTGCAAGCTCATTTTCATCTGAATTCAAAGCAGATTTGATGGAGATAGCGGCGGTTTGTACACGAATGGTGAAGACATGATGATAATGAAGAGGAGGAGGCAGAGGAGGAGGAGGAGGAGGAGGCAGAGGAGGAGGAGGAGGAGGAGGAGGGAATCCAGATGGGAAGGAGCAGCCGGCAGCTCCGCTGTAGAGAGAAGCAGAGACCAGAGGAGAGAGTGGGAAGCCTCATTTCTGCCCTGAGATGAAAAACTCTTTCATCAAACACTGAACCATCAGATCCCTCTGTGCTGCTGCCATGTATTTTGGTAAGTAAAGAAGACACTACGCTTTTAATCTGGGGAGAGTTGGGCTATATTGGATTTCTGATCAGTGGAATCACTTGTTGCTGTGTTTTGATTTGAATGTGAGCTTTGTAAAGTCTGCAGATTGCAAGCAGACATGCTTCATTTAGGTTATGCATGCATTATATTTAGCTGTGAAATGATGTGTAACAAAAAGAGGAAATGCTTATTTATGGCTCGGAAAGCAAAGACTTTTATGCTTCATGTACTTCTAGCATTTCTCACATAGGTTCTGGAAATCTAAACAAACACTGATACTGTGTCATTCTCAAATGTAATGCATGTCATGAGTCTACAGTTTCTCATCCACGTGTTTAGTGCAGCTAAAAAAACAAAACAAAAGTCCTTTCTCCTTTTAGAGCAAACAGGTGAAACAAGCCTTGCACTGACGCACACACAGAAACACACACCCCTGAGTTTAGCCAAAGGCAATCAGAGTAATGGCAGAGCGGATGGGTGTTCTGGTTGATTCTGATTGTGGGTGATTAAACATGCACACTGGTCCACCATCAAACTGTAATCAAGCTCAGGGAGAACGTGTAAACTGAGGGCTCCACAATCAGCAGCACAAACAGGATGCTTATCATGAAGGGGTGGATCTGTGGGCGAGTGTGTTTGCCTTTCATTTTCATCAAATATTACGTGGAGATATGGAATTGGGGGGAAATGAGTTTAAAACGTCTCATTTCTGTAAGCTATTATTCTAAAAATAGTCTCTGAACAAATGATTGTGGGAAAAGTAAAATCTTGAGTGAAGGATGCTTAGTTTAAAATAAAAAGTAAATACAAAAATGACAAAATAAAAGTTTTAACTGCAATAAAACTTAATTATGTTTAATCTAAAGAGTTTCTGATGTAAATTATTGATTGATAATTGTCTGTAAAAAAATCTATTTTATTTTTTAATTTCATAACATAAAAGCTTAAAGTGTAGATTTATTGTATTATGTAATTATAGAGTCAGCCTATTGACACCAGGAAACCTATGTTTGTGATCAATACTAGTCCATTCAGTACTGTGCAAATGTTTTAAACCACTTTTAATGTCTTGTTTCTAAGCAGCCAGACTTTCTTGTAATCTTCAAAAGTGACTTTTCTTTAGACTTTATCTGCTTTGTCACAAATTATCTGGAACTTTTACCTGGCCACGGCAACATGTTGTTTACTGTCTGCTTGAAAAAAGAGACAGTAGAGTCATGTCTAAAGTAAACAGTAACTTAAAAAACAGGAAGAAAAAGCTGCAAAGAAGTGAAAGAGGATTTGAAAGCTTCATCGTACATCCTCCACCTCACAGGTCTTTAGGAGTCACCTTGTTGGTGCTAAAAAGCTAAAATACGAGTCAAACGTTTGTATTTTTTTTTTATAGGTTCAGCTAAAACAATAAGAACAAATTGTGATTTTGTGAGCGGGTGCAGGAAACAAATGTGGTCCTTTATAACACAATTCATTTCTTGATTTTAGGAGTCTTTTTATGTCTGACTCAAATGCTGGTAAAAGGTTTAACATCCCTCTGAATTATCTCTGAGCAGAAAATAAAGCTAAAATCTTTAAAAATGTTCAGAAAAGGATTCTGGCTGCTTGAAAGCAAAGAGATTTTTACTTTAAAGTTAAAATCCTCTTCTGTATTAGCTCTCATGTTTGTCATTTTAAAATGAATCATCTAGTCTTTATTTGCTGTGTGGCCTCTCAGGTAATGTGTGCCACAGTCCCCTGCCGCCTCTGGCTCGTCCCACGCTGGGCAGGACCCAGGCCTCCCCCGACCCCAAGGGCCTCCTCCCCTTCCATCTGCTCCCCGGATTCACCGACGTGAGTATCCGTGGCATCCGTCATCGCGGCTGCCATGGCAACCTCATGAATCAAAACTCAAATTGTTCACTTTATCGCAGCAGGGTTGTGTTTTTCTTTTGTGTGTGTGTGCTATCAGAAAAGTAAAAATTCACAAACTAAATTTGCCTGTGTGGAAGTAAATGTTCGACACTGAGCCTGTTTGTACGAGCGCGCTGCCTACATCTTTCCAAATATATCACCTGTGATGCAGAGTGCGGTGACATTTCCACACAACCGGGGGGGTGGGGTGGGTGGAGGGGAAGTGGAGCCGATTCCTTGGTATTCCTCACGCAGAGCCTTTCTTAGAGCTGTCTGACTCGATGTTTGTGATGGGTGAAGGTTGGAGGGGAGCTAATGTGGGCCAAGCCCAGAGGAGAGCTGAGCTACTGGAAAAAAAAATGCATGTTTTAAAGGAGACATATCCTGCTTTAAAACCCTTTTTTTCACATTTAAACCATTCATTAGAGTC
Source organism: Anablepsoides cearensis (assembly GCA_032275365.1). Classification (NCBI taxonomy): domain Eukaryota; kingdom Metazoa; phylum Chordata; class Actinopteri; order Cyprinodontiformes; family Rivulidae; genus Anablepsoides; species Anablepsoides cearensis. The sequence continues at coordinate 9,341,145 of JAUBOC010000149.1, read as the reverse complement.
TAAAGTGGAGCTGCAAGGCTTTAGTCTGAATTCTTACTTAATGTAACTCCACAGGCCCTTCTTTCTCTCCTTTTCTGAGGTGTGTCTCAACTCGTTTTGATGCTGTCTCTTTAAATCCAAACAAGGTGCTTCACACCCCGGTGCCCCCAGGTTCCAGAGCAGACCATACATTGATGCAGGTCTTTACAACTATACAGCGCGTCAGAAACCTTTGGATTTCTAAGCTGATTTGTTCAGGCTTGTGTGTTTAAATACATTTATAGACGCTGTATTCACATCAGCAGCTGTCTCAAAAAGCACACCGTGCCTTGAAAAAACACACCTATCCACTTCTAAGGCTCTTTCTCTGTGTTTCACTTCAGTTTCCTCTCATCTCCGACCGTCCCCCTCACCTTTTCACTTTCTCTACTGCACTCTTCGGCCCTTCAGGTTTTCCACTTTGTCTCCTCCTGTCATCCGTCTCATTCCACGTCCGCTCATGTGCCTTTTCTCGCTTTTTTACCTCGTCCTCTCGCTGACATTTTCTCTGCTGACCTTTCTTTCAGTCCTGCTTTATTTTTCTCTTCTTCTTCTTCTTTTTTTGTTTTTGCACAACAGACTGAAATCAAAATATTATTTTTCAGAATGTTGGCTTGTTCTCACCTTCTCGACGCTTTCTCCCTCTGGATGAACTCAATATTTCTTAAAAGAAGAAGAAGAAAAAAGAAATCACATCACCCTCTTCTAACACTCACACTCAGGCTCCCACTTATTTTATTTTATTCCATCTCCAGCACCTCCTCCAGTCTGCAGCAGCAGGAATATTGTCAGACCTGTGAAAAGTTACTGCACTGTTTTGGTTAGTGGGTGTCATATTAAAGACTTACTACTACTACTTATCACCACTATATTACCTTTTTTTCTATATGGAGGAGTTGGAAAGCATCAATTAAACACCTTAATAGTAGCTTTTTTGTCCTTTTTGTTTAATTGTCCTTCAACTAATTTAGTCGATACAAAAAAAAAAATCAAACTAATCAAACTCCTAAATGTTTAGTTTATTCTCATAAATTTAGTTTTTTTCAAAAGACACAACTTTTTTTTCATGTTGCTCAAATAAATCTAAGTTGCTTTAGCTTTGTTGTTAATGTTTTAATAAAATACAGCAGTAAAATCTGTAACATAGATTTTTGCATTTGATGAGAAAATATTTATATATAAAAACAATAATAATAAATTACCGGAAGGCATTTTTGTTCGAGACGCTTCTGCCTCCTCTGTAATAAATCTGTGGGTGTGCAGAAAGCTGAACTCTGACAGTGAAATGTGTGTACGTTTTTTTTCTGGTGCGTCTTAATAAGCCCCCGAAATGTGCACTGGCTCCCATAAAGCGCCAAACAGGAGTATGTTTGGTGCCCACATGTGCGTTGGCATAGTTACCGGACTGCATGCGTGCAAATGTTTTGTTCTGATCCGGCTCTTTAAACTTCACCGACTGCTTTGGCTTCTAGTTTTTCTAATGGGGAACAGGAACATTTCTGGCAGATTCATTGAAATGACAAAACTGGGGCTTGTTTCTCACTTTTTCTTCTTGACGTCAGGTGTTGATGCACAAAGTAAAAGAGGATTATTCATCATCATAAATGTAAAAGGCTGATTGTGAGCCAGCTAAAAGTCTGCTTTATTTCACTTGGACGTATGTTTCAGTCATAACTGGCTCCCTGGGGCTCAGCCTGTCTGATGTGCTGCTATACCTGAGTCATTTCCTGAGTTTGCTCTGATTATAATTGATGCTGCGTTTTTTTTTTGTGTGTGATTGATTCATTCAGAAGATTTGTTGGTGATATTGATGTGTGTGCAATAGAAAACAGGCAATAAGTAGAAAAGGGCAAGCTGACTTTGCTACAGGTGTTTGAAGGCTGAGGAGTGCGTCGAGGGGAAGAAAGTGAGTCTGAGGGGAGGACAGGAAGGCGACTTTGATCAGATGGAGAATGAGAAGCAGCAGAGAGTTTGGAGGTTAGCAGATGGAGGGAGAAGGTCAAACATCGACAAAGGAGCCCCGAGGCAGAGGAGGGATGAAGGTGTTGATGTTAAATTTCATCCAGTTAAGCATGAAACCTCAACAAGACATTCTTGTCTTTTGTTAAAGAAATAAAAAGTTTTTTTTTTTTTACTTTAATACAAGGACAGAAACAAAGCGATGCGAGACCTGGTGAGAGCAGAGATGCATTCCAGTGAAGGTGCCCAGAGTCATCAAAGATAAAATCCCCACATAGATTCTGTTTTTTTGATGTTGGATCAGGAATTCATCTTTGGCACTTGTAAAACCTCCAGAGCAGTGCTTATATGTTTCCAGGACTTTTAAAACAAGCTGGCTGACCCAAAATAATTGGCATTTTTACGTAACTGCCTGCTTTTACTGCTTCTATGGCTGCCTATATATTTTTTTAAGTAATGCTCCACTTTAGGTTTTATCATACTTATATACTCATTATAGCTTCCAGAAATACTAAGTCGCGTCCAGCATCAATTCCTTACTGTTTCAGCAGAGGGAGATCCTCCGGGTCAGTCTTATTACTGGAACATGTCCGGGTAAAATACCCCTGCAGGTTTTTAAAGCGACTGTAAAAGTTTGTTGTTTGTTTATTGGAGAACACAGACTGTGGTCAGCATGGCTTCATGGTGGTCCAAACGGACTCCAGTAACATCTTTAGACAATTTGTTTAAAATTGTCTATCATTACCTCCAGTCTTAAAATTACATTAAGGTAAAGGAGTAAAACTGAGTCTCAAATTCTTTGCTGTTGGCAGCAAATTACAAACGAGATTCGTAAGGCAGTTTCCAAAATATCTCAGAATGTTTGCAAGTGTTTTCAATTCTCTTAATGTTGAACTTTTCCATTTCCCCCCGTTGCAGATGGATCACATCCACAAAGCTTTGATTGGTCCGGGTTACGGGTTAGTTTCACCCCTAAAGAAGAAAAGCAGCTCTTGCGGAGTTTGTCGAGTGAGATTCAACTCTGAGGTGTGTGTGTGGCGTTGCATGAGAAGAAATACACTTTCAATTGCTTCTCTTTCATGGTTCCTTTTGTTTCTCACACACCCTGAAGTGACAGTTGAATGGCTGAGAGGACCTGCCCTCTGTCTGGCTTCTTGCCTGGTTGGGATGGGATCTTGTGTAATCTTACTCCAGTCAGAAAGTGCAACACTTTCATTTCAAGATAGTGAAGCGTTTAATGGATTGCTGTCAGAAAATAAACATTTGAACAACAAAAATGATTAATTCAAATTTGCTTAACTGCTGTTTACAACTAAAATTAATATTTGGAAGCTTTGTTGTGAGGGAGATTTTATAGTTGAGTGTCTATTAAAGGCATGGCTCTGTGATTTGAAGGTGTGGTGCAACCTTCTGTGAAAAGATTTGAAACAATTATGTTACATCAAAATGTCAGTAATCTTATTTTTAACTGATCCATCTTGAACTATCTGTTATTGATCTGCTTTATTGACCTTTGACCCCACTAACAAGGGCTTTCTGGGAGACAATCTGCCTAAATACATAAATATATAGCATTTGTTTCTTTGTTGATGTCCCACATTGAACCATGATCTTCATACCAAAGTACATACCAAGTTATTACCTAGGTGTACTGTTACAATTCTGATAATAATAGACCGTAATCTTCCAACATAATTACTTTATAAGAACAGTTTGTAACTCATTTGTCACACGTGTCAAACTCAAGGCCCGTGGGCCAACTCTGGCCCTCCTTAACATTTAATCTGGCCTCAAAGAATATATTTTAAATGTAATGTAATGTTTTGTTGCTCCTCTTTTTACTTAAAATATTGAGCTCATGCTTAATGCAGTCTTCTCATGCCAACTTTAAAGTCGCGAAAAATAAGCTGAAATGTTTCGTTAGGCATTTATTTTGGAAAAAGCAACAGAAAACATCAGAAGATTTAACTCCTGCTGATGACTTTGCAGCCAATAAAAGGTGTTGGATGCCTAACCTGAGTAAAATGAGCAACAGAGTGGGCTTTATCTTTTTCTATATTCTCTCCTTATTTTAAATGATCAGATGTTCAGTGAGGGTTTGCTGTTTTAAAATGCATGACTAAGAAATAATAAATTAAAAGGTAATAGAAAGTTTTAAGTTGGATCTTTGTTCTTTATGTTTAATTTAAACTCTTTTTTGTTTTTTCGTGAGCATAATTTATTATACTACATTTAAAATGAGTCTTATTTCTATTACTTTTCAGTAAATATTGATCAAGATTGGCTCTTGGCTTGGATTGAGTTTTAACCCACCTGGGTCTCAGTGTTAACTTTCATGTCATCTTCTTATATTTGTGTGTAATGGGCTCATATTGTTTTATTTTGTTTGTTTGTTGGTGGACACGCAGGCTCAGGCTTCTTGCCATTACAGTGGCACGAGGCACACGAAGAGGCTCAAAGCTCTGGACGCCCCAGATTCAAAGATCAAGACCTGTGAAGCAGTCATCAGGAAAACCACATCGCAAATCCTCCCGTCACCCTGCTCCCAGGCCTCCAGCTCTGACACAACATCAGACGGTGTGTTTCTCTGAAAAACACACACATGCTTCCACATGCTTCCTGACTGTCCTAATGTGTGTGTGAGTGTGCAAACTTCAAATATATGACAGGGTTAGATATATGAACGTACAGCTTGAACCTTCTTTTTCTCAGTCACGACTTTAACTCTTTGATGTGATACCCCCCCCCGCTTTGGCTTGCACTGTGAGGAGATTAAAGGTTGAGCATTATCCTCTGCTTTGTCTCCGTGTCTACATTTTCTGACCTCGTTCAGTGGTCTCCAGAGATCAAAAGCCCACTGAAAAAGGCTTTGAATGTGATCTGTGGGCAGCTGTTCAGTGTCCCTGTATTTCTGTGTGTGTGTGTGTGTGTGTCACCAGTGTGGAGGTGTGTCAAAGTATTAACTGATTTCCAGCGTATGGGTGTGTATATTTTTGCCCGCACCGATGTGCTACTTTTGCTCGCGCATGGGTGCTAACGAGCAAAAATAACACGTTTCACTCCAGCTAAAGAATAACGATTGTAGAAAAAGCACTTGACCTCTCCGGTATGATAGTTTGCTTATGTTAGAGGGAAAAAAAAAGAGTGATCATTTCTCCATTTAGAGGGTGTTTCAAGAGAAATTGATGAGAGCCTTCCGAAGATCAGTCGATGGAGACGGCGGGGAATCAGTGGAGACAAACAGACACCCACTCAGCCATGGGAGAGCTAATCACTGTTATTAACAGAGAGTGGATCCTGAAATCAGAGCGTGGCCCTCTGGGAGCACGTTAGCCTCAGAAAAGATAAGAGAACCAAACCGTCCGTACAGAACTGTCAAATAAAGTGCTTGCAGACAGATCCGAGGGGAAATCATTGATTATTGGTGTGATTAAAGAAGTTGATAGCACTCATAATCACCTCTAGCCTGGTGAGTTATTATCTTTTGCTGGGAAAAAGTGATAAGACTGGTGTGTCTTTAAGAAGAGCACAATACCTCTGAAAGTGATGGACCAACAAGAATTTTATTAAATAAGGGCAGACATCTCTACAACTTTCATTAAACATTTTCTTTGTAAAGTCAGTGTAGAAGGATAGCATCGTGTTTCCAGATGATGGTCATTTCCACCAGCAATTGGTAAAAAGATGAAATGCTCCCCTAAGGTTTGTTGATGAGCAGAAATGTTTAACCATCTTGATGCTGTGTTTATGAGTTGGAGTTGGACAATCAGGGCGTTCCTCTCATCTATTGTAGTAAATAAAGGAGCTGATCCTAAAGACTAATCTCTTGATTTTCTAGTCCACCTACATTCCAAACCTTCACCTATGGATATGAATTGTGTCTCATAAGTGAATGAAATAACCCCAGAGGGTGTTCAGGTTCAGCCTTGAGCTCTGATGTTACAATTCTGATCAGAAGAGTTACCGCCTCCTGACAAATACGCCCACTAAACAGAGCGATCGTAAAATTTGGCATGAGAAAGCGTTCAGATGGGTGGACTGGGCGTGTTTTACTGCTCGCCATACTACGTTCAAGGGCCTAAATGTACACTAGAGCTTTGAACTCTCTCCATTATTAAACGTGATGCTGTGATTGATAAATATGGTTCTCTGGTTTTCGGCAGAATTGTGATGCCATACCATCCATGCTCCATTCCAGTCGCTGCTGCTCTGCATCAAAATGTGACTCAGGTATCTGAGGATATGTCCTGGTTGGGTTTTTCAGTCACAACCTGCTAAGAGACCCAGAACTTGCCTTAATGGCCTGGAAACAGGTCAAGATTTGGGAAGAGCTGGAAGGAGATAGTGAGAAAAGTGATGTTTCCCTTCCTAATCACTGACCTGTCCAATATTTTCATGGGTTAATTGCAGCCAGGTGTAAATGATTAAATTTAGCACCCTGCTCCTCGCATTGTGACACTGTGGATATGGGCACCAGTGATCCCCGTGAACCTGAAAGCCTGACATTGTAATTTATCTGTTCTTACTATCAGTGGTTGTAAATTAGTGTGTACACTGCAAAAAATGTCTTCCTAACCAAGTTTTAAAATCTTATATCCAGCCAAAACAATCTTTTTGATCTTGTTTTCAGACTGATTTACTAAGAAAATATTGAGTCAAATCAAGTATTTCAAGAATCTTACCAAGTACAATTTTCTTACTCCATTGGCAGAAATTTATGACTTAATTTGAGTCAAATTTTCAAGCTAACAAGACAAATAATCTGACACATTCTGAAAACAAGATTAATATTCTTACACAATCAGTTCTTGTTTAGTAAATCAGTCTCAAAACAAGATCAAAAAGAATTTTTGGCTGGATATAAGGTTTTAAAACTTGGTTAGATAGACAGTTTTTGCAGTGTATTTTTAGCAATTATTGTGTATTTTTTAGCAAATTTTGTGTTTTTGTGATATATGTGGATTGCTGTACAGCACTTTGGTGCAGCTATCAGCTGTTTTTAAAAGTGCTTTATAAATAAAATTGACATTGACATTGATATTGAATGGACGGATGGTTAAAGTTAGCATCTTTAAGTCTGAAAACAGGGTTTTTAGGATTGACATCATGAGGCTGTGGACAGTTAGCTTTAGTAGACGGGTTTAGATATGTATGTTTATACATTATATCCATATATTCACTGCTGGAGAGTTTGTTTTTTCTTGATAAATTCAGAATAAAAAAGTGTATAAACAATGAAAATACAGGAGAAATTGTGTTTCTCTCTGTCTTTTTTTCTTATCTTTGTGTAACATACTTTTCTGTTTAATTTTGCCTGTTTTTTTAAACCTTAGACCCAAACCCATCCTCTGACAAAGCACCAGTGAGTGGTCTTTGTGCAACACTAAAAGAGGCTTCTAACCACTCCCCGCCGCCTAGTCCAAAACCAACAGAAAAAGAAAAAGAGCCCCCAAAAGAAGCAGAAGAAGAGGCTCCCGAGGAAGAGACGGAGGAAGAAAAAGCAAAACGTCTCCTCTACTGTTCCCTCTGTAAGGTGGCGGTCAACTCGGCCTCACAGCTTCAAGCTCACAACAGCGGTAAGAAACAGTCACTGAGTGGTCAACCCTTGATGTGCCGTGTTTGGTTCTCCTTTCGTGAACTTTAACGTGTGTTCAGGTACGAAGCACAAAACCATGCTGGAAGCCAGGAGCGGCGATGGAGCCATCAAGTCGTTCCCGAGGATAGGGGTCAAATCCAAGATGGCCGCTCCGGTGGAGTCATCAACGGGGCTCCAGAACAAAACTTTCCACTGTGAAATCTGCGATGTGCACGTGAACTCTGAGACTCAGCTCAAACAGGTGGGTTCATAGGAACCAATCCAAGATGGCTGCCACTTTATCAACCCTGGAAAGTAAATAGTTAGTTTAACAAATATTAAACAAAAATGTTGTGTGTTGTGAGATGCTTTCACACATTATGCTATTTTCATAAAACCATTATTGTTACAGCCTTTTCATTTTTAAGGTAAAACCTAAAACTCTATGAATGTAGGTGGGTGCTTAATTTTAAGAAAATGAAGGCTCATTAGACTTCTTTGAAACCATAAAAAGGTCAGCTATCTCACAGATTTGCCATTCTCACCGTTCAACAATCCAACCCGACCATCATCACTTTCTCCATCATGCATTACAGGCAGGAAAAGTAGCACCGTGCATATTTTATTCCACACCGCAGTGTGAACATCTAACACCTGTCGATGCAGGTGAGTTAAAACCGCGGCTCTCCCAAGATAATGAGCTCAAAGCCGCTTCAGTTTCCAGCGAGTGTTGGAATCTGCCGTTGCCCTCTCGTGTTCGTGACGCGAATGCATACTGTTGGTTCTTACACCTAACTGTTTTAAAAGTTTGCCTTTGTCCAGGTGCTCATGAATATTTGAGCATGTTCGCTGCTGATTGTACGCTTTGCTGACCGTCAGCCATCTGTTTGTGCCGGTCAATCAAGTCAAAAACACTTCCAAACCAGCCTCTCATGAATATTTTGAATCAACAAGTCAGAGCCAACAAATTCTAAGCAGTTTTATTCTAGTTAATTTTCAGAATAAGTGCTTTGATTTCATCTTGACAAATTCTTACATTTTTTAAACAAAGAAACCTGCTGCTGCCAGCGTTCCTCTAAATTTGATTTCCTGTATTTGTGTGTTTTTATCTTCCTCTCCAGCACATCAGCAGCAGGAGACACAAGGACAGAGCAGCAGGTAAACCAGCCAAGCCTAAATTCAGCCCCTACAGTCCCAACCAGCGTCACCAGAGTCTCCAGGCAGTGAGTACCCTGCTGGTTTTTTTCATTCCTCATCGTTGTGTTTATGAGTTTAGTCTCAGGAAGCTCCTCTCCTCACAGCCACCGAACCTAAATTACAACATTACTGGCTAAAGATTAAAACATTAGGATGTAAGACAAGGCGATTAATAGTTATTTAATTGCAGTTTTATTTGATCTCTTCACTGGTTTTTGAGTTTGTTTGTTTCATCCTCAGATAAGACTGACTCTGAGGAAGAACCAGGACCTGAACAAGCCTCTGGCCTCCTGTCTCTTACAACGCCAGCTGTCCGCCGCCGCCGCTGCCGCCCTGGCGCCTTTGCCCCACTTCCCCATCCAGCCCGCCACAAACTCAAGCCCCGCCCTCTTTCACGCTCAGACCCTCCCCCAGGCACTGCTTCACCCAGCTGCTGGGCCCATCTGTTCGCCACACACATCAGTCCTCTTTTCCCCCTACTGACCCCCGGAGAGTCTGCAGGCACGAGACCTGAACGATGACGGGATATAAGACAGCGCTCCACGAACCAGAAATCAGAAGTATTTGCAGCGGAGCAAAGGTCATGAGACAGGCTGGGACTGAAGAAGCAGAAAGAACAAAAGCGCTGGAGACAAAGTATTTACTGATGTGTGTGTGTTGTAAGGGTGGATACACACATGTAGCTGTCAGAGCGGTGCACCAGATCCAGTATAAAAAGATGCAGAATGGCGTACTTGTGTGACATCGATGTTTTTTTTTCTTCTCATTTCTTTTTTTGTTTTTTTTTGCAGAAAATCAAAAACAGCGGTCTGCAAATCTTTTGGGCAATTGGGTCAAAATTTCTGTCAAAGCAAATAAAAGCTGATATGCAAAACATGCTGACTTCAATTGAGAGAAATCTGTCATGTTTTAGGCCTTTAACCGACTTATTGCAGAGTCAAACGGGGGACTGTTGAGGGGTTAAGCAAAAATAACGTTTTCCATCTCTTACATATTTGAAACTATGATTACGACTCAGCTTGACTCATTATAGTTTACGTGGTGCAATGACTAAGTCAGGATTGTTATAAAGAAGGAAAACAGAAGCAAAAGACTTGGCACCCTACGTACAATTTAAAAACCCTTTTCCCCACACATTATTTCCTCCATGTTTGTCTCATTCAGCTGGTTTGATTCACAGTCCTCTCTGTGTACCTTTTGGACGGCAGTTTTATTGTTGCTAATGAGCATTTGTCCACAAAAGGTCCTGGTGGAAACGTGTGGACTGCTAGAAATGATGAAAATTTTTCAGAGAACCAGTCTTTTGAAATCCCGTGGAAAACAGTGTGGTTGTGCACTGCAAAAACTGTCAATCTAACCAAGTAGACTTATATGCGACCAAAAAGTACTTTTAATTTATTTTTCAGACTGAGCAGGAGAAGAATGTTAGATTATTTATATTATTAGCCTTGAAATTGTCCTTATTTCCAGAATTGCATTTAAATTATTTCACTTAATCTGAGAAGATTTAGACTCAAGCATTCCTCTTCTACCCCATTTTTATGCACAGCGTTGCAAGAAAAAAAAGTTCTGCCAGGAACTTGTGCACAGAACAGGTTCTTACATAGCCTGCAAGGTCAAAATGAAATAATGTTTGTCTTGTAATTTTCAAAGTACAAATCAAGTTTTATGATGATGGAACTAAAGAAAGCTGGTGTTAATCAAGATGCCAATCAAAAAACTTATGATTAACACATGTTCCTTGTACAGTCAGAGAGAGACTATATCTGACTATTGTTTATTTACTAATGAGCCAGTGGCTACCTGTGTAGCAGAGTTAATATGAATCCAATAAAAAGCAAAGGGAGAGGGTGTTAAATGTAAAGATACTTCTTTTTAAAGTATAGAATCCATAAATGCATAAAATGCTACATGATTTGCTGTTTTTAATCAAACAACCAGGAAGCAAAAACTTTTCTGTAAAACTATTGCTAACTTTTTGTCATCTTCATCTGCTGGATGTGTATCAGTTTTTCAAATCAGTAATCAAAGCAAGAGGTAGCTGCTTGAAGGAGCGTATAACTGAGAACTGCGAGGTAACAAACTAATTAGGGTCTAAGACCTCCACTAATTCGGCTAAAAATTAAGATTTTAAATCTCCTGAGGTGCCAAAATGTGTGAACTGTGCTCCCTCCTTCCCATCCAAATAAACACTCTAATCTGGTTTAAATTGTTGCGAGGACTGTGTAATTGTTTGCCTTTTGGTTCAAGGTTGATTTACAGCAAAGGGAATTTTAACTAAAAGTGTCCAAAACTGTAAGCAGGAACAACTTTTACATCACGTTTTTCCATTAGTTTTCACTGCATCTATTCAATAAATTAGTGCCAAAATATGTCAACATTAATTACATTTCATCTATTTGTCAATGAAAATGTTACACTTAAACAGAACATATGTAAATTTAAAGTTTCTTCTGCTTAAGGGTGAAGCAAACTAGACAAAGATGTTGTCAGCTGTCGCCTCATTCCAAACTCATAAATCACTATTTTCTGACATAAACCCAGTTCATCCTCCATTTCTCTTTGGTCCTTGTTCAGGTATTTCCCTAAGAAAACAAAACAAAAAAAAGGGGACAAAGTCATAGTTCAGAAACTCTGAAGGCTTCCTCAAACACTCTGATAAATCCTCGCAGGAATGTTCTGATGTTATTTTATGTCTCACTGATGACGTTTATTACATTTGGCTGCGAGTGCGCTGCTGTATCAAAACCAGCACCGAGCTGACAAAAAGTGTGTGTCTGATTGGTTGGTGTTAAATATTGTCTCAGTTTTTCCTGACCCCCTCATACTTTCTTCTTGTTTTCGTCTTTCAACAGCCAACTGACCCCAAAACTGAATTAATTAGTTCACGAGGTTTACCTCTGTTTTCTGCAGACGCTCCAAAGTAAACCACTTATGGTTTGATCAATCACAGCCTCTCGCTTCTCCCAGTTGTCACCGCCATCATTATTGTCATGATTATTAATTACCTGGCTTGGTGTTTGTGAACATCTGTGTGTGGGATGCTCAGCTCTCCTCAGGCTGTTGGAATCCAGAGCTGCGCTGGCCCCTTTAACGCTCTGGCTCGTTCGCTCGCCAGCCTTCACTCCACCGTTTCTCCTTCACCTTCTGTCATCTTTCTTTGGTTACTGCACAATGCAGCCCGTGACCTCTCGCTGCATCTTCGAATGCTGCGGCAGGGAAACATGAACACCAGTAATACCCCGAGCTTAACTTGGCATTCGGGGAATCTACCTGGAGGGACTACAAAGCTTAAGAGCGGAGCAGTGGATGCCATGTGAGGGCAGCTTTTTCTTGCTCTCCGTCATAAAAAATGATTGTAATAAGCTCTTGGCATGAAGCGTTTTTGACTTCCACACACTGTGTTTGAGTCCAAATCATAAAACAAAGGTGGCGAATGCAGCAACACAACGAGCAACAGAAATGAGAGATGGAAAGAAAGAATCTCGTAAAAAACATGGACAGGGGAGTTTAAAATACAACAGCAAAAATGTTCTGACAAGTCTTTTGTTAACATATAATAGGAAAAGAAGTTGAAATATTACTCTATTCTGGAGTTTGGATTATTTGTTTTTCTAGAATTTGCTTTAATGTTTTCTATTAGTACAGGTTTTTGTGTTGCTGACTACAAAGCAGAAGCTGTTCTCTGTGTTTAACAGATATTTGTTCTTTTATAAACTTGGCACCTTTTATTTTTCATCCATACATCTTTGATCAGCTCGAGTTCATGTTTTAAATTCATCAGTCCCAGATTTGTTTCCAAAATGCACCAGGCTAGTTTGAGTGTTTATTCATCAACTTTGAATACTTTTTTCTTTTTTTACAAGGATGCAAAGTAGTATTTTTTTAAAAATCTCCTCCATGAGAATAAATTTCAAATAGGTAGAGCTGCACAAACGAGCAGACGCTCCACATTCTGCAAAATCTTGTTGAAGTGTTTTATTTTCTCTCTGTTGACCTGGGCTTTGATTTACATTTTTTTAAAAAAGCAGTTTTTTTAAACTACTCTTGGTCTTTCAGACCTCCATTTGACCCCCACATTCATTCTGTTAACAGCCTTTTTCTAATTACCTTACAGCCCAGGGAAAAGGGCTCCTGATAACACTGCGCTATCTTCTTATACTCTCCCATTTTCCGGGCAGACGTTGCTTTCATTTTCAGAGGGTTGCTGCAAAAAGGAGCCACTGGATGGTGAGTGTTGTGATTGTTGGAAGCAAATTTACAGCACTGAAGTTTGAACTACTTGAGTTTTTATACAGATAACTGAACAAGAAATATAATAATATTCAATTTAATACAAAGAATGTGCTAAAATTAATAGTTATGCAGAAAAAATACCCACAACAAACACAATAATGGCTATCTGCAGCAGGTAAGATATTTATTTTTCATAACCTTTACACAGAACCCAACTTAAATTTTTTTTGCTCTATTTTTTTAAGAGCAGCAGCTGTAAACATACAAAATGTCTGCTTTCGTGTTTGTATTTTTGGAGCATTTGATTGTTACAGAAGGTTGCTGTTGATTTATCTGTTTGCCTCTAAGAGCTCTTTGTGCCTTCTGCACATTTACACCCGCAGTCTCCGAACGTCTGTATGCCAATGTAGCTTGGCTCTCTTTAATGTAACCTCAAAAAAAAAAAAAAAAAAAAAAAAAACGCTGCCTGCCAGCACGTTTAAAACCCCATTAAACAGCTCATTGTTCCAACGCTTTGGCTAAATTTAACAAATAGGACAAATATGGCCATTATTAGGCTTTGGAGACACAAAGGTGCATTCGTGTATATTTATTTGGAAACCTGCTTTTTATTGCCTTGGTGGTTGATAACAAACCAAACTACTGTACAAAGGTTAACATCAGCTGATTGGTGCGGTACTCACTGCTCCTGTGGGCACACTAAGTGCCATCCGTCTGGGTCAGCACACTTCAAAGCCATCCAGGAAGCACGAGTTGAAAGTTCAGACTCAAATGTCACTTCCACTTCTTCCCCAAGCTGCCGTAGCTGCTCTCCTGCTGCAACCAAACAGGATTTGTTAAGACCCTGTGAGGTTTTTTTTCCGGCCCTGCAGGAGGGCACTGCATTGGTTATGGCATGGAGCAACAGATCAGTAAAAGGAGGGGAAGTTGGCTGTGAAGTAAATGGCCCAGCGGGGTGTTTGAGAGCAAACTGGAAGGCATAATGGCCTGCAGCCCACAGAGAAGCAATTGTGTGTCTTTGAGGCTCAGAGCTGCTGTCATTTGGGCTCAAATGGATGTGATGGCAAATGAGCGCGCCCTATGTTAGATTTGTTAGCAATTTAGACAATTTAGCCTTATATTGACTTTCCATTTCAAACTGAAAATAAAAGGTTTCATCACACTGTTATAAAGCATAGAACGAGGCAAAACCTGATTTGTTTTGATGAGCTTTTCGTGAGATATCGACATTTTTTAGTAGACGTAACATAATTTACCTTCTTCACTCTTATAAACCTAAAAATCAAGAGAGGAGAATAATCAGCACTAAATTTCTTGTTGATGTAGGGCCAATAAAACAAGCAATAATCAGAGTTACTGGACTTTTGTTTGGGGCTGGATTTGTGTGTAAGGGTTGATTACACAGCCAGTGTTATGATTCCATTACCACAAATTGTTTGTATGGCACCATTTGCCCATTTTCCATAATAAAAAGCAGGACTGTGTGTGTTTTAGGCCCCAACAGAGGCGAGAACGCAGATTAGACTTAATTCTTTTCATCTGGTAGCAGAAGTAGATGATCATTTTCTTGGCCGGTCACACTGGACAGGAGTGTTTTTGCTAAATATCTGCTTGGATGGAAATTAAAGTGAAAGCTTAGATTTTTATAAAGTGGGGTTTCTGTGCAAATATTGTGATCGATTAATATCTCTCTGAAGAAGAAATGGAGTTTAATTCACATCAGATGGACAAACGCATCACAAATTGTGCTTAAACAGTCGCGCAAGATTTCTGTTTAAAATGTAGACTTGCAAGGCAATATGTACTCCTTCAAGGTCTGCTAGCTTCATTTATTAATTATACAATTTCATCATAAAAAGCTGAACACATTTGAACATTTTTGCTGCATAAAAAAAGTATTCATATGATTTAAAGTTCATTGTCAGTTTGTCTTTTTATCCTTGTTTCACCTTTATGCCTCCCGCTGCCACATAGCTCGAGCTATTTCTTTTTTTTTTAATGAACACCTTCATTTTCTGTACTTGTGATAATAAGTTTTTTCTCCAGGCAGCTGACATGTGGATAGTAAGAGGTGGCATGAAATGACTGTGTGATGGATTTGTCCATTAAAGCAAGCTGAGCAAAAACCTGAGGAGTCCCCCTGGCTGCCTGTCTGCCTGACTTTATAAGTGCCTCCCCCTCCTTTGCTCTCTTATTCTTTTTGCTCTTTAAAAACGGACTCACAAAACACACACCGTGCACGAGGAACAGCTGCAACATTTGCTGGCTTTTAGCAAGAATATTACCTTTTAAATAAACACAAGTGATGTTATTGTTAAAACAGTGAGTCATTACAGGTTTGCACGGCCACTTTGTAACAGAATGCCTACTTAGTTCTTGAACCTTCTCTAAAAGGGCACACCTGTTACTGAAATCCCACATATGTTGTAATTTATCATCTTTTTTTGCATTAATAAAGTTTAAATGCTACAGGTCCTCCATTGAGCATTGTGGAATTATTGGGGAGGAAAAAATGCACAGAAAGCATCAAACTCTGCAGAGACAGAACTGCTCATTTGCTGCTCTTCAGGGTGCAAGCCTGAAATGTGCAGGTCTGTTTCACAGCTGAGACACCCCGCTGGAGTCATTTGTTTTCACTGGGTGACACCGGCGACAGTCGAGCTTTAACAAAAATCCTTTGTGGCCTCAGTGTGCTGCAGCCCATCTGCGCGTGCAGGAGGCCAGACAGTGCATGATTCTGTGAAAAAAATAAAATAATAAAAAAAAAAATTAAAAATGAGTCACTTTTAGTGATTAAATGAACTGGAGATTTATTTAGAAAAGCTATTTTTTGTGCAGTTTCTGAAATGAAATGCATAATTTGAAATAGAAAACCTGTTTTGCAATTTTAGCCCCTTCCTGGAAATTTCTCCTAATTTGTAGTTGGTTATAATGTGCAGACTTTACTTCCAAGAATCTAATAGAAACTGGCACACGCCCACCAAACCAAAACAGTTTCTTCACCCAAGTCATGCCAACTGTATTGTTCATTGTCAGAAATCCATCTGAGAAAACATTTAGTAATTAGCTTATTTCACATTTTGCATGTTCCCAGTTTTTCATGAACTCTTTTCAGCGATGGCACGTGAACTTTTTTTTCTGTTCTGAGCGGAGGAATGGAACTGAAACCTGCAGGAGATGCGAGCAGGTTCAGGGAGAAACCGCAAACTCCAGGAACCGTCAAGGCAACAAGCATTACATCACCGAGCTGCATGCCCCAACAGAGAATTAGAAGAAATAAATTTAAGCTGCCAAAACAAACTCTAGCAAGAAAATAAACTCTGTTTATGTCAGTTAACTTTTGTCACTTTTCCTAGAAGCTCATTTTATTACAGTACATTTCTGTCAATAATAGAAGTGTAACTTTTTTGTATAATTTTTGTAACCAAATACTCATTCATCAGTTCTTTTAGGCATGATGTATTATATTTAAATAATTAAAACCTTTTTTAACCACAATTTTAGTCTGCGAGCTCCATTGTTTATGAAAAAAGTGCAGTAAAATGGCCTGGTGCCAATCATTTGGTTTGTACGGACACTTTCTTGGATGCTCATTGACAGAGCATCCAAACGGACGCTGTTAGTCGGGGTCCTGCAGCATTACTGCTAATTTCTTCCTTGCATCTTGCCAAAAGCAAGACATGTCATGTTTGACTTTTAATGTAGCTGAAATCATCAGTCTTTATGTATCATAAAGCATTCCAGTATTTATGGAACATTTACTTAGCAAAAGCTTAGTAGGGTGTTAATGGTTGTTGCTATGAACACAAGGTGGCTTTAACAGGAACAGCTGTGTAAATGCATGAAAGGGTGTTTGTTTAGGCCCAACGTCAAAAGCAAGAGGGGCCGGAATGTAGACACTTAGGAAAAGTGTCAGAAACAGAAGTTAATTAACTTCTTCGCTGGAGTGAAATCTTAGCTTGAACAAACCTTCAGAGTTTTTATTAGAATCTCAAGTAACATGACTGAAAACTCTGCCTGTCAGTGAGATTAACAGTTTAGCTCCATCCACACGCTTTACAGCACAAACTCTTATCTACAGAGGTCAATTATAAACACTAATATCAGAGGAGCCGCATGAGCTCCACGGAAATTAATGTTCACTCATAATCTACCCAGTCTTGAATTTATTAGGCCTTCATTTCCTAGTGGTACACATCTCCAGTGTGTTTTGTTTGTTCCCAGTTGACAGGAAGGAAAATGGTAAAAGAGGACTGATTGAGACGCCAAGAGTTATAATTAGATAATTGTAGTGCTGTATTAATGTGTGCTGTTTGGACCCAAAGGATAAAACGAATAAGGAATAACAACTAGTTCACTTCTCCTCAGGAAGAACGTGGTTTATTTTCTGCATATTAGCGCCATCTAGCGTGCAAAATCTATTATTTCACTCAGAGGAAGTGACGTAGTTCCGAACTTCCACCAATCAGCAGTCGCGGCTCCGGATTCGAACATCAACCAACTGAAAGGAAGCTGTGATGAAATTGATTGTTTTGCTGCATATATTTCATCTTTTCTATCTTGAAAACATTTAAAGTAGAATTCCCGGGTTATATAGCTTCTGGTAAGGGTACCTTTACTTCGTTTTATATAATATGTACATTTATATATGAGTTAAAAGCTAAAATAGCCTAGCTAGCGCCTCGTCAAACTAACGTTTAGCTTGTGAGCTAGCTAGCTAGCTAGCATAATACGTACAGTATTGTGTCATTGTATCACGCTGCTGCGCACCTAAATAATAGTATTTACTTTGATTCTGAACATAGACCTACTAAGCCATGGCCAGAGAACGGCCCCAGAAGAAATCCTTCCAGCAGAGTCTGGAGGACATCAAGGAACGGATGAAGGAGAAGAGGGTTAAACGAATGGCCAGTGCTGCAAATCCGAGCATTAAACGATCAAGGATGATAAGCAAGAACAGCGGTAAACAATCATAAATGTCAATGTTTTATTTGGGATTTGAACTTCTATGATGCATTAGTTTAATCGTGTTTGTTTTGACGATGCACATAAATTTTTTTAATTAGCTGTAGGAGTGATGGGTTTGTTGTCCATCCCAAACTTTCTCCAAGGGTCCAGTTCTACACACACCATCCTGAAAGGTGTGCAGCAGAACAACAAACTGCTAGCTTTAGCCCTTCAAGCTGAAAAGGAGAAGGTGAGGCAGGCCCATGCGGTGATCCTGCAGCTGAAGGGGGAACAGCAAGCCCTGTTCCTTCACCTGCTTCTCCTGAAGAGGAAGCTGAAAGAGCAGGAAGCTCTGGCAGCCAGTACTTCAGAGGTACAAATAATAATTTACTGTACAAGAATGACAGTTTAGATTGTCCTAGTCTAACTAAGAAAGTTTTAAGTCTTATAGTTTAAACAACCTTGTAAACATTGTAAAATAGTTCAGTTGTGTCAGTATGTTATGTTTCTTTCTGTGCTGAAACAGACCAAACCTGCAGACATCCTTGTGGAAACTCAGAAGCATCTGGATTCAGCAAGGTGAGCTTTAAAATTACAAATTGATTTAAAAACATGTTTGTATTCTACACTGTACATTTTGTTAACTGTCAACATACTTTACCGTCCAATCTACAGAAGGAGCAGCCAGGAACTCAACAAGCACATTCTGAGTGAAGCTTCTCCGAGTTGTGCAGGTATGTTTTTCCCTTGAGTGGAGTTCTTTTAGCAGTATTTCATCCCTCCTGTTCATTTCTAGGAATTTATTGTAACTAATGTTTGTGTTTGTTCACACAGATCCTTCGCCCCCAAAAACGAACGAACAGTTTTGTGGCTTAGAGATTACCTTACCATCTACAGTTGGTGTGAGACGTCGAAACACAGACAGAGGAAGCAGGAGGAGATCTGAGCGGCTCCGGCAGCCAGCCTTGTTGAGTGAGGGAGACCCGGTTACAGGGCTTGGAGCTATAATACCAAGTCCTATTCACAGTGACAGTAAAGATCTGACTGAAAACCAACAAGGAGCAGAAGCAGCAGATCTCAGCGACACTGAGGAAATCCATCACTCCACTCCCGAGCCTGCCCCTGCCAAAAAGTCCAAACAACCAAACAGGAAACAAGCCCAGCAGCAGCCTCGCTCCAAAACAGAACCAGCTTCACAGAAACCCGAGAGAGGCCGCAAACCAGAGCGTGCCCCGTTAAAGAAACCATGGGAGAACCCCAAACCCAGAGCCCGCTCGAAGAGTCGGGAACGCGCAGCCACACGGGCAAAAACAGCACCTCCAGCACAGAGCCACAAGCTAAACACATCACTCGGAATGAATGACACCTTTGACTTTGACTGTGAAGAGGCTGTCCACATCACGCCATTTAAGGCTAAAGCAGAGGACTGTCAGCTGGCCACACCCAAAAAGGAGGAGGCACAAATTAAAGCTGCACCACAAAGTGAAACCAGCTCATCGTCTCCATCTTCAGAGTCGGAGGACAGCCTTTATGTCCCGCAGAAATCAAGACGGAGGCAGGTTTCTCCTGACAGGACCAAAGGGATCACCACTCGCAGACGCTGGTCCTCAAAAGTTGTCAAAAAGGAAAAATATGTTCCTCCAAGTCAGGAGTTTTCTGGTGAGTATTTACATTTATCATTCACAGCTTTGGGTGTGTGTTTGCTTTATTTTTCCTATTTTACAAACAATAATCATCAATTGCTTGAATAACTGCAGTTTTCACAGATGAAGAGCCAGAAAAGGGTGAAACTAATCTTCATCACTTGACTGATTCTGCCCTCGCTAACGTATCGGAGAGGTTGGAACAAGAAAACATCCAAGGTAAATAAATGCTCTGTTTACTTGTTTGTTTACTAATTGTATTTTCTTCTGTAATAGTAGTATAACGAGGCTTAATGAAAGATGTCAACTATATTTTTTACATAATGTAGCTTATTGTAGATGACTGAGTTCATCGATGAAAGAAGCTGAGAACAGAATACACAAAATATTTGTTTAGCATTTACTGTAAAGATCTGTATTTCTTGATCAGATTGCGAATGATCAAAAACTAGTGTGTGTGTGTGTTTGTTTGTTTCAGAACCTCACAGAGAGCAGATGGAGGACTGTTTGCTTCCTGTCAGTCCTCTGGTTGAGGCTGAGATGATGAGAATAAGCAAAGTCTTGTCCAATTTTAGAGAAGACTCGTGTGAGGCGTCTTCACTTCTACCCCACCAAACGCCACGGAGACTCAAAACAGTCCAGAAACGTAAGTAGATTTTTGTTGCTTTGCTCCCAAATCACTTTTCAGACTCTGTTCAAGCTGGGATGTTCATATTTTATCACTTCTCTGGGTTTTTAGAGTTGTTCACTTTGAATGTATGTGCACAACATCTTATTTCATCTTTCCCCACATTTCTGCAGGTGTGGGTGGTGTCAAGACAGAAGGGCGGGGCTTAGGTCTGTGTGATGTGACCAATATGCAACCTGCATCCTTTCGTAACTTCTCTGGCGGCTCGCGTCCCTCAGATGTTCGATGCTCCACCCCCGTCCCTGCCCGCAAGCGGCGCTGCACCATGACGGTCGACTATAAGGAACCTTCATTAAACGCGTACGTTCACACTGAAAAACTGTCCTCG
>JAUBOC010000149.1:9294322-9320295 GCA_032275365.1 Anablepsoides cearensis | reverse complement strand
ATAATTTAACAATTATATTCTTCTCTAACAGAAAACTTCGCCGTGGCGACAAATTCACAGACACACAGTTCCTCAACTCTCCTGTTTTCAAGCAGAAGTCTGGGAGCAGGTCTGTGCAGAAATCCAAGGTGTCTGTGAGCAGCCGGCAGTCATTAGAGAAATACAACGAGTCTTTTGTTGGATGTCGCTGAAAGTTGATTTTTGGTGATTTGTTGGTTAAGAAGTGCTTTTATTTACCTCTCAGTGGTTTCTTTGAGTAACTGAGATTGGTTGTAGATTATTTTTTGTATATCTTTGCTATTGTTGTTACTTTTTTCTTTACATTGTGTTTAATTCAATTTAGTGATAAATATTTCCTAAAGATGATCAATTTTTTTTATTTTTAGGTTTCTTTTTATAATGAAAAGCTGAATATTCATATGTTGTTTGATGTCCCTTTTTAACTTGTTAAATAATAAACATTTCTCCCAAACTTAAACTAAATTTACTTCCTTACCACTGAGTAGAAAAGCAAAAAACACCAAGTTAGCCTTGCATTTGTTTTATTCAGTCTATAAAATAGGCTAAATCTACGTCAATGAAACGATTGTACAAAGAGCTCAAGATCATTTTTACAGACATATTACAAAAGATTGTTTTTCCCACTAAAGTTTGGAAAGTACAAACACTTTTTTTTTTTTTTTACAAAACAGCAAAACTACAAAGTATTGCACAATTTTTGTTTTTCTCCAAAGTATAAAGTTATCAATCTCCATCTGCAGGACAAAAATAAGACAATAAATTAAGACTTTTGTCCTAAGCATTACTCTTCTGAATCAGCACATAAATAAGAATAGACTCTAGATAATTAAATTAGTTTTTAGTTGACAGTGTAATTCATTTTTAGAAATGAGAAGAGGCTACATTTTTAACTAAAAGTGCATTTGGATAGTCAAGCTGCTGTTTGTGGCGTAAAGGACAAGAAAAAAAATGTAGATATTAAAAATATACAATTGGCATAAGTGCTTTAAAATTATTAAAATATGTACAAATTTAAAATTTGTATTCCTATTTTGGCAGGATGAACTCATCACAGACAAACTTTAACCCTACTGGTGCTTTACATGCTCATATAAGCAAAGAGTTGTAAAAAAACTCCCTTTCCTTATAGGTAACACTTAGAAAAACTTCTTCATGTGACAGCCCCGCTCCAGTTAACAGGAAAAAAACAGCCAAGGAGACAAAGTCAAACAAGATAAATACTCAACCAGCCGTCGTTCTCGATGCCTTCATCACCTAATCATAAAACCTGTCTTAATGTAGTCTGACACCCTGTGTTGATCTACCCTCTGATGCTTGTGTTTCATCAGGCCTTCTTAGGCTTTTTCTTGTTTCTTTCACCTCTGACCTCATCTCTTTCAGCCTTGAAGGAAAAAAAAAAAAACTCTTCCTCCCCTCTATTTCTCGATGAGCCCCGCTTCTTTGATCTTAGTGTAGAAGAACTTCTCCAGTATGTTGGCACACTTGTAGTACTCGCTCTCCGGAGGGTTGTATTCGCGGCAGTTGGTGAAGATGCGCTGCATGTCGGCCATGAACAGCTTGCGCGTGGTGTAGTACCTGCTCTTCAGACGCTCGCTCATCGTCTTCAGATCTGCGAGTCGAAAGGAAAGCAGGCAGTGTGATGTATTTGTGGCAATACTGGAAATTAGTTCATTTAGTTCTTTTTTATCTAGATCCAGCGATTGTATTTAACATGAAGATGAAAAAAGAAATCGTGATTGGACATACCCATGGGGAATCGAATGACTTGGTAGTAACCAGGAGCTTCTGTTTTCTTCACAGGCTCCATGAAAGGCCAGGCATTCTGGTGACTCTATGACAGAAATGAAGCAAAACAACAAAAGATGAAAGACTTTATCACAAAAATGAACAAATAACACACTTTCACTCATTATTATCATTTGTCTTCAGTATAAGTCTCCTCTTGGACGTTGTCTGAGCTGAGTTTGTGTCCCTCACCTTCACATGCTGAAGAATATTTTTTAGAGTGCTGTACAGTTGGTCCGGGTCCTTCAGTTCCTTCCTGCAGCAGCAAAAAAATAAATAAATAAAGTAGTTTATTATGCCTATGATCAGTGTCTGTGGCAACCAGAATATTAACAGCAGTCTTGCCATTGTGTGGAATCCATGCAATAAATAAAAGCAAGGTTTCACAGTCTTACCCTTTGCCTGCTGGTTTCCAGCCAGTCTCACCTGTCAGATCAAATCAGAAAAAACAATCAACCCTGGCTGATAACGGAGTTGTTCCATACTGCATGTAGCTCATAGTAACGTACGTATGCCAGGAATGCTCTCGATGGGAATCTGCCGGACTCCATCCTTAAAACAGGACAGGCCCGGGTAGACCTTTCGGATCTGAGCTTGCTTCCTTTCGATCAGCTTCTTGATGATCTAAAAGGGGGTTGAGAGAAGATGGATGGATTAGAAAGGCAGCGAGAAGGAGGGAGACGGAAACTTGAGAGACTTTATTCAGATTTCACCCACGCACCTCCTTCTGCTTCTTGATGATAACAGAGAACTCTGTGTAGGGGATGCTGGGGTTGAGCTCACAGCCCATGAGTGTGGCTCCTTCATAGTCTTTGATGTAGCCCACGTACTTTGCTTTGGGAACTTTGATGTCCTTTGAGAAACCCTGAATAGGATGAGGAGAGGGCTCTTTATTTACTTTCTGCAGCAATAGAGCATTAATGTATTTTAATTTACAAATTCCATTACCTGTTTCTTGAAGTAACCAATTGCATATTCATCAGCATAAGTAAGAAAGTTGAGTATTTCATGCTTTATGTGGTATTCCTTCAGGTGGTTCATCAGATGGGTTCCATAGCCCTGCAGAGAAACAGCTGAAGGTCAGACTCTGGCTGCACAGGTGTAGATGAAAGAAAGCAGGTTGCACTCTCACCTTGACCTGTTCGTTTGACGTGACGGCACAAAACACAATCTCTGTAAACCCCTGTGATGGAAACATCCTGAAGCAGATTCCTCCGATAACTCTCCCGTCCTTGATCAACGACAGGGTCTTGTGTTTTCTGCAGGAAAACACAAGAGATCTTTTCACTTTACCTCCGCGTGCAAGAGTGACGATGGAGCGCAGTTAGAAAAACTCACGGGTCAAAGACCAGCCGGGTGATGTACTCCTTAGGCATGCGTGGAAGCTGGTGGGAGAAGACGTTCTGAAGGCCGACCAGCCACATCAAGATCCTCTTGTTGGGCTTCTGGTTGAGGGAGTTCCCGATGACGTGGAACTCTATCACTCCTCTCCGCTCCTCGAGGCGGGCGGCTTCGTCACGTGCAGAGTGAGCCGACAGCAGACTGGTCTGACCAGGAGGGGAGGTGAAAAATGTTGATCATCATCTTGTTTATGTCACAGAAGATCTTACAGGATTAGAGTTAGTAGACACTATTGTCAGGGCCTTAAAGTCTGTTTACCCCTTTTCCACTAGTGCCTCTACAGCATGGTTTGGCTCTACATGTTTCCAAAGCTTTTTCTATTTTCCACTAGCAAGGATTCGTGGAACCAGACTCTTTTTCATAACTTACTTTGCTGTAGGTCCAAGTGTACCATGCTGGCCTGAAAACACAACATCAGTAGACTGTAGACTGGTTGCATCACAAGAGCTACTCTCACGACAACCTGAACAACTATTTGCAATAACAATGCTACATCCTCCTGGTGAAAAGCTTGAAGCATAACCACCACCAGCTGGTGAGGCTTGTGGCATCAATTTTCAGACCCTGGGACTGCCCAACTTTACGATGAACCCACCCACTAGAGCTGTTACTGAAGGGAAAACCACCTGAACCGTGATGAACAGAGTTCAGCCAAGTCTACCCGTCCCGTATAGGCACTAGTGGAAGACCCTGAGGAAAGCTTTAACCCGTAAAGATCAACAGGTTACCTCTGGAATGGCAGCGGGGTCAGTGATGGTTGCCATCACCTCGTTGATGAGTTCCATGGGGATGTCACCCAGCACCCTGGGTCTCTTGTTCTCTTCGTGATGAAGAGGTTCTGATGCTTTACGCTTTTCTCCAACTATGAACACAGATCACAAGATTCTCTGTATTTGCTCATTAAAATACTGTACATCACAGTACAAACAAGGACAAAACAGCATTTAAAATTGACTGATGGTGAGCTCATTGGCCCATGATTAAAATATCCTGGACTTTCTTTTGCCTCACATTTGGCTGATGAATCAACTCTTTAAAAAAAAACTATTTATATCATCAAATCTTGATTTAAATGGAGTAGAGGTGGTTCAAAATTCTAGTTTCTTTGTAATACCTGAGTTTGACTCCAGAATGGAGGCAGGTTTCCTGGCGGGACTGACGCTGCCGCAGGTTGACGGGTCCACTGACACAGGACTGGTGCTGTAGTATATGGGCCTGGACACTGGAGGAGCACTAATCACTGAACAGAAAAAGAGAACGTCTTATTTTGTCTTGCAAAACATAAAGGAATGAAAATAATCAAGTGTGTTGGCAGGTGTGTGTGTGTGTTACCTGTGTGAATGGGTATCTGCCCTCCTGCAGCTCCTGCCAAGAAGTCTTGGCTCCAGATAGGAGAGCTATGACTGTACACCTCCTCCTCCAGCATGGACAAGAACCTGAGCAAAGAAACACAAACATAGCCTTACTATATTCTAACAGCAGGAAAGCAGTCGTGTTTTAACATGATACAGATTATAGTTCTTTGTGAACGCTTGGGTTTTTTAACGATCATTTTGTATCTCTTACTTTGGAAAGTGTGTGAGAATGAGCGTGCGTTTCTCAGGGGGGAGCTTGTCCTTTTCCTGCCGGGCCTGCTCCAGCAGCTGCTTCCTCATCACAGTGAACACAGAACGCAGCAGCGTCCGGCCGAAGATCTGAGTGGTCTCGTAGCGGGGCAGGCTGTCGCAGAACTGCGGCACGTTGCAGTAGCACAGCCATCTGCAAACAGGACGAACGCATGGTTATTTGTCTTTTAAAATTCACAAGAAATGGAACTAAAGCAAGGCGGCGGGAACATCTGCTCAATCCCACCGTGTGTAGTTAGCTTTGTAGCCAGCCGCGTCATCGTTAGGCACCCTTTGGCGTCGCTGGGAGGGCGTTTCCAGCTGCCAGTAGTTGATCTGGTTCAGAAACATCTTAGCCAGCTCCATGATGGTTTGACGTTCCTTTGATGGGAGATGGCTGAATTTATACTGGACAAAATTGTTCACTCCCTTTTCAGTAAACAAACAGAAGGAGAAAGAATTTGAGGCAGGATTTTAAGTGAAAACAAATTGGAAGGTTGTGTCTTTAACAAACTTTACCTGCTCAATGCCTGGTTTTTCAAATGGAGGACTCTCTTGTGCTTCTAACATTGGTTTGCCCATCTGAAGGATGGATTTTCTCAATAGCTGGAAAGTACAAATTAATAGTAGCTTACATGAACACAATGTAGAGTTTGACCAACTTAATTGTTGAAAAACTGACAGCAAAAGCAGAAAATTACTTTAAAAAGTGAAAAGTAGACTTGTTTTGTGTCAGCATCCTCTTCTTTGTGAACACACGTGTACAGATACTCCACATCCAGGACAATTCCTAAAAGTCGGTTCATTTCCTCCTCTGAAACATTTTCAAGGTGGGTCACGTGATCGCCTGGGAAAGAACAGAATGTCAGAGCTTTTAATAACACAGAAAGAACATTTTTTTTGTCTGCAGGATTATGTTCTTGTCACGCTCGCATACCCAAAGTGTGTGAGCAGCTCCGACAGGGCTCCTGCAGGTTGACTGTGCTGGACTGCTGGTCTGTTTGAGGCGGTGTGGGAGGGGGGTTCTGACTTTTCCAGCCATTACACTTACAGGGTCCTTCAGCCTAAAAAGAGCGGAAACAAGCTTAAGGAGAAGCAAATAAATGAGCAAATCCACCAAGAATTTGTCGAATATATATTCATAGTTAATTATCACAGTGAAAGGGTACAAAGTGATGAAGCAGATATTGTCATAATTTAAAATTAAACAATTGACCTATTTTACTTTGAAAAGCTTCAAATTTTTAAGTCATAGTGTTGGGCAAAAGTCTTGAGTCTAGTTTCTTTGATTTTAGTCTTAGGATTTGTCATGTTCCTATATGATCCTATATGTTCCAACACAAACAACACATATTGTAGCACAAAAAAATATTTAAAACACCACGCCTTACCAGGTGAACAGCAAATGAGTGAAAAAGTAGAAGGAAAACTGAAAAAATAAAATAAAAGTCTGCCTTTTTTTAAAAATGAAGGTTAAATATATTTGGGTTGATTTAAAACTTTTGCACAATACTATACATGTTTAAATTTTGAAAGGTCACTCGGATTAAAGGTAACTTTGGTACAGAAACAGCAGAGGCTTGTTGCCACTGTCAGCTGGCTGTGCAGGTCTGCGCATGCGCACTGAAACGACAACAAACTCCGCCCACCGCAGCAGCTGTCACCCTGTCAAAACAAAGAGTCCGTCTCTCTCTGCGGATCATACGCTGCACAAGCCCAAATAAACTCCTCTGTGCTCACTGTTGCGGTCCGACAGACGGCCGGGGGACTTGAAAATCCTCTGGTAGAAGCACGAGACCACTCGGTCACCAACACATGCTCGGGTTCAGCCCCCCTGCGCTCACTTCCAGCAACTCCCCAAAACCCCAGCGTCAAGCCAATGTTTACGCTCACCAACCCCCCACCGTGACAGAAACTGTACTGTAAAAAATAATCAGAAATACCAGACGGTCTGCAGAGAAAAGGCCCCTGACAAAGAGTCCTAGAGCAATTATGACAATATGTTAAAAATCTGCATAATTTTTCACCAAAACGCGTCGTGCCTAATAATTAAAAGACAAACTGAAGTGCGGCAATGGCTTCCTTTGCTGCGCTTGCATTTAGCAAACTATTTGCAACCAAGCCCAACATGCCTTTTATTTTGGAACAAGCAGACAAAACTTAATTCCCAAGTATCATGTGTGCAAACTGCGCGTACTTTGCAGGATGAATACACTCCGAGTTTTTCCAGTTTCTTCGGCCGCGGTGACGAGCGGAGTTGCGCCTTCTTCGCGGCGATACGTGCGGATCCTCCAGCGGCGCCGGAACCTTCCGTCCCCCCTGCTCCTGGAGCGGCCGGGACCAGGCCCGCGGCTCCGATGGCCGGCGAACCTTGCTGGATCCCCGCGCTGTCAGCCATGAGGTCACCCCGAAACCCGAAGGGGAGCACACATGGGAGCACAGGCCCCGGGGAAACGATCGCTCCGCCGTCCGCTCTATTCCACAAGCGGAGGATCAGACATGGCGCTCATCCTTATTTTCAATTTCAGGCTGAAGCGCCATTTTCCTCCACCAGGGGGCGCCAAAGGGACCAGGCCGCTTCAGCTGCAATTTAAGAGGTCACAAAATCCAGCCAATTGGAGCAAAAATTCAAGGTCAAATGTAGAAAAATGTTTGGCAATTGCCCAAAATCTGAACTATTTTGCTTTTTGAGGACAACATAAATAAAAATACCACTTAATACATGCCCACACACAATGCCTGATTATAATGAATGTTTAAATTTATTATGATAGTACCGTTAGGCTGCATTTAAATGTGCACTGATGCAAACAAAGTGCTTACAATTAATTGATTTTTAAAAAAGTATATTCCTATTATGCTATTTATTTTACAGGTTTCCTGCATTACTGTTACAATGTTAAAATTTGTTAAAAAGCAGAGCAAATTTTAATTTTAACCTGCTCCTCAGGAACTTTTGCAACCAGTAGCTCTGGAAATAAAATAAAATAAGGCAACAAAAACTTTATTTGGAAACAAATAAACACAAAAAAATAAAATAAAACAAGAAACCAACTTTGGGGTATATCGTTTTTCTTTTCTGAGAGAAAGGGTACAAGACAGACATCTGAATAAATGCGATGTAATTTTGTTGTTAATAACACTACATATATTTATAAAGACCACCATTGATTATAATTTAACCGTTTGTGTGAAAAAGGAGACAGCAACAAAACTCCAAACCCAGATTGTAGCTGTTTTTCTTGCTAACTGTACATTTCTTTCCTTCCTAATGATTATCTAGACAACTCCTTAGCAAGCATTAGTCCTGTCACTAGGAAAATAAAAAAGTAGACTACACTGCAACACCATATTTACAGTATATTATTTATATATTTATATTATGTATATATTTATAACACTGAGATTATGACAACATAAATTCATGAGCATTATTAGTGCAAGGCATGAGTAAGACAGATAAGTACAAAAAAAGATATCGACTAGAAGTATTCTATGTAAATTAAGTGTGTGTGTGTGTGTGTTTGTGTAACAATTTCTAAAGGGGACAAGGAAAACAAGTATGAGCTCAACATTGGTGCAGAAAAGGTAACAGACTGTAGCTGATCTACAAAGGTGTTAAAGTTGGGGGGAAAAATAAAAAGTTCAGATAGGAGGGAGACGTCGACGTGTTTTTATTGTGCAAATGTGTGTTCAAACATGCACACACTAATGTGCATGTTACTAAGTTTATAGATGAAATCAGTCACCAGCCAGCCCAGGCAAAGTTAGAACAAAAGTGACACACGAATGTGTCTAAAGCACTTTTCTAATCAAGGTGTCAAATAATTAGGATTCCATTAAAATTACAAAGACCTCATGTATTGCACCACCCCCACTCACTACCACCATCTTTTTTTTTTCTTTAAAAGCTGTGCAAACCTCGCAGCGGTCCAGCAACAGTGACACGATGAAAAAGGATAATTGCATAAACTGAAACCATCAAGTGACAGAAAACTAAATAACCCCAGTTTGATCAGAGATGGACCACACAAGATTTACGAAAAGGCCACGACGTATATTGAATGGAGAGGTGGTTGTTGATGCACAATAGTCCTCGCAGATACTCAAATCAGAGAGTAATACTGCGAAACATTGCACAATGCCACTGTGGACAAACTACAAGCAGGCACAGCCCCAGAATGAAGCCTACAGGTGGAGGCAGCAACTGTACACTAGTGCTAATTTTAGCTTAATGAGGAGAAATGAGAGGAATAAAATGGGGGAGCGACTTTGAAAGGACTGTAGTCCACAATTTTTAGTCTCTCAGTTTCAACAGGAATAGCCACTTTTAGTCCCTACTATAT
The DNA here is from genome assembly GCA_032275365.1 of Anablepsoides cearensis. Lineage (NCBI taxonomy): Eukaryota > Metazoa > Chordata > Actinopteri > Cyprinodontiformes > Rivulidae > Anablepsoides > Anablepsoides cearensis. The sequence continues at coordinate 9,311,138 of JAUBOC010000149.1, read as the reverse complement.
GTTTTGTGCTACTGCAGACCAAAGGTAAAAACAGTTTTCTTTTTTCTATTTTAGCCCGTATAAATATACAAGTACATACGTCCAGAATTTAGACCAACTCCTAGTAAACAAGAATCATTAAAAAAGATCAAAACAGAAGACTGGTGTAAAAAAAAAAAGCAGTAGTAAGATCTCAGGCTATTTTAGAAACAGGAAGTGATCACTTCCTTAAAATGAAACTCTTTAGTGGAGCTAAGATGATGGAGGGGACTCGTGTGTCTAATATCTGCCGATCACCCAGACTAATTCATAGATGCAACCAGCTGGATGGTAGAAAGTAAGAGAGTGGTTAGGAGGCTTCCCCAGGTAGCAGCAGAACCACAATGCATGAGGCAGGAACATCAGTGAGACGGCACCAACTTTGCTACTGCAAGAAAGAAACAAAGTGAGGAGGTGGGGGAGACACAGGGCATCTTTCCTTGTTTTAAACAACGGCTGACGCATTGCATTAGTAGCTGCAGTGGCATCTGGGGCATGGACCACATTAGTTACTAGTGTACAGGTCTAGGAAAAAGTGTGTTCTTCATGTTAGTTCGAGCAGCATGGAGCCTTGGCTGGCTGGGCGGTTTCTGTCAGGTCCACTCCTCGGGTTCGACCACTGGTGGCTCCTGGAGCTTGAGGCTCACTTTTCGGCAATCTCTTTGCTACAAAAAAAAAAAACAAATATTCATTTTTTAACCCTAAATAATACACTTAGAACATTAAGTTGAACCAGACTAATAATGTATAATGCATAACCTACCAATAGCCATAAAAATCTCATTCACATTCATAGATGTTTTGGCTGACGTCTCCATGAAAAGTAGGCTGTTGTCATCTGCGTAAGACTGAGCCTCCTGTTGTCACAAACCAAACAGCAGAAATATTTTGACCGCATTTATGTAGACAGAGGGAAAAAATTTAGTTGAAGTTAAAGAGAGCGTAGCAGCTAAAATTATTATTCAAAAATTCTAGTGTTTGCATAAACAAACAGATGTGAGATGCAAAACGTGTTGTAACAGGCGGGAGGGGAGGGTGCAGTCGGACCTGAAAGTCAACAGCTCTCTTGCTGGCTAGATCAGCTTTGTTTCCTGACAGAGCGATGACTATATTAGGGCTAGCTTGTCTTTGTAACTCCTTCACCCAGTTCTTTGCCCGTGCAAAGGACTCCTGTAAAAAAATAAAATAAAAATTGTGCAACTTGTTAAAACTCCTGTGACTCACTTGCAATAATTAAACAAGCCTCAGCGACATCAATAGAGCTTAAAGTCACACAAATATTGAGAAAACCTCAGTAATAAGGCAGGAGCTGATGTACGTGCCTCGTTTGTGATGTCGTAGACCACAATGGCAGCTTGTGCTCCTCTGTAATACATCGGTGCCAAACTGTGGTAACGCTCTTGACCTGCAGTGTCCCAGATTTCAAACTTCACTGTCGTGTCATCTAGACACACTGTCTGGGTGAGAAAGGCCGCTAGGGAGCAGAGGATGAGGTAAAGAGGGTGAGTCAGCACAATACGGACAACAGCCAAACTAACAAAGTAGTATTAAGTTCTGATAAAAAAATACCTACGATCACAACACAAACTTTAAAACCTACAACAAAAACATTAGAAATAAATGATAGGTCTCACCTCCTATTGTGCTTTCCTGGAATTCATGGAACTGGCCTTTGACGAAGCGAAGCACCAAGCTGGACTTCCCGACGGCCGATTCCCCCAACAGCACCAGCTTGAACTGACAGATCTTGCTCCCAGCGTTGGGTCCGTTGGGTCGAGTAGCGCCTCCTCGATTGGCCATGACCTTATCAGAATCTCCAATATCCCCTGGGCCAAGCTTCACTATCTGCACGTCTGCTGTAGGGAACAAGAGGAAAAATGCATTTTCAGACACAGACGACACATCTCAGAGCGACAAGCACAACAAGTTTGATTAAACATCTAAAAACACGGCGATACAAAAAAATTAAGCCATTATTCATACTAAATACAAATGGTACAGCAGCTGTTTTAAAAAAAACATTAAAATATACATAGAGTGAACTCTTATCTTTGTTTTCATACAATTATAAATTGAAAAAGGTTCAAAATCAAACATGGTTTGAAATTGAATGTTGTTACACATTGTCACTAACATTGTCTACAAAGCCACAGCCCAAAAAAATAGGAAAATAAAGTTAAAAAATAGTTGACTGACAGATGTGTCTTGAAGAGTAGTTAACACACTTTTGTGTGTGTAAAACACGGATAAGTATTACATTGACTTTGAGCCTGTTATTTATGAATATTTTGTATTATGCCTCTTAAGGTTATATGTATAATCATATCATAAGAAGTTTATCCTGCTTATCTGAAACTGTCACCGTACACAGATTTTCTGATAACCTGAAATTATCACAAGATGTCACATCTTTAGTACATCATTATCAAAGAAACTCCACAACAGCCACAAACTGTAACAGAAACCAAAAGCTGTTTTGTAGTGAGACACAACAGTGATTCATCACAGGGTGAAAGAAACACACACACACACATACATACATACAAACACAATCAAGTCTGTTTCTGCTGCTGTTGGGATGCATTCCATGCATTCCTCGTTAACTTATTTAAGAATAAATGCTGTCAGCAAAACAGATGGCTGTTGTCAGGAAATAACAAGAGTCTATGTTACAGAGAAAGTAATGCGTAGAGCATGAGTTTGTGGAATCCTAAAACAAAATACAAACGTAACTCTCAGTGTGAACACTCTCCTGAACATAATTTATGCAAACGATTAGATCAAATACAAACCCTATATGAATAATTTACACATAACAAAATTGTATAAGCCAGCATAAGTTGTCTAAATCGTTATCAGAAAGAAAATCTGCCACATAGGTGATTTACAGACTTAGTATCAGAGTGGCTAACACATCTGCTGTTGGTTGCATCTTTACTAAGAGAGACAAAAATATTGAAGTCTTTACAAAGAGTTCAGAGACTTGAGCTTCATCTTTAAGCAACAATTTCAAAAAGAACACAACACAAGCAGCAAGAACAGACTCTGTTTACCCAGAATTATGACAAGGACTGTCAACAAACTGCACCCTGCATGTCTGCTATGCTCACATAATACTTGGATTAAGCTTTAGCTGCCATTCGTTGACTATAAACAAACTGAAACTCATGTTAGTTCAGTCAAATTGGCAGCGAAACACATGGTGACGCGTTTTGTGTTTGGTAGCTAATTAGCTTTCGTGCTGCTTTCCCTTAATAACTAAAAAGTAAACTTACTCTATGGCCACAGTAGTAAAAGTAAGAAAATGGTGCAGCAAAAGCACCCCTGTTTTAACATGATAAAATATGGATGTTAGCTACTAAAGCTAGTATCTTACTCAAGGAGAGGAGCCGAAACCTCATTAGCTTGCTAGCACTTGTTAGCATCCCACCCTTTAGCTGCTGGATAAACAAAGTGTTGCTAAAGCAGGTTTTGCTAACCGTTTTGTATTGGTAATAAAAAAGGAGTCACTGGACTTAATAGAGTGTTACAAATGTTTTCATTTTCCTGTTGTTATCAAATATCACATATCTGGTGTTAGCTAGCGACAGTGCTTGCTAACGATGACAACTGAGCTAAATGTTAGCGCTAATCACTCCAACAGCTGCAAACACCAACCTGTCAAGTACCTGAGAGACAGACGATGAGGTGAACTTTTTAATGCCACCGCTTTGGTTTATAGCCACACAGAATCCCGGGGGCACTAATGGCGAGATGGCTGGGGGGAAGCCAAGATGATAATTTCAAGAATCCCGTCACGTCTCCTCCTTTCTTTCTTCTCGCAACTTCCCCTTAGAACCAAAACACAAACAAGCTCTTCCGCTCTCCACCACGTCACGCGGCACGTCGGCCGCGAGCGCTCCGCACTGGCTCACATAATTTTTACCTAATAAAAACTATATACCATAAATTTAATAATACTCTTAGAGAAATACTACATACACAAATCAAAGTTTAGTCACTCCACTCCCTTTTTTCTGTTACACAAAAAGGAGTTTGAACAGTATATTATTCTGACTAATAATAACAAGCTGTAAAATATATTGATTTGTGCTCTTTGTTTAATGTTTTTGTGTGAATATTCCCTCTGGCTTTTGTTTGTGGGTTCAAATTTATAGTGATAACTGCCTTATACTGATTTTATTACTTAAAAATATAGGAAACAAACCAACAAACGTTTACATGCAATAATTGCTATTTTGAAACAGAAATAACCCACGATTCAACCACATATTTATACAGAGGTTTTCTCTTAAGCCCGATAAACATGTCACAGTCATATTGTTGGTGGGGAAAAAAAACAAAACAACTTTGCCCTTTGGGGCTAAATAAATGCTAGAAGCAGATACTAGTAAAAATGTATATTTTTACTAGTACATAGTAAAAATACAGATACTAGTAAAGACAGAGACAGATGAGGAAAATCATGTAATGCTATTTATTTATTTATTTATTTATTTATTTATTTATTTATTTATTTATTTATTTATTTATTTATTAATTAAGTATTTTTGGGAAAATGTGATAAATAAAAGAGCGCTCTAATATGGATGTAGTACTGCAGTACACAAACCGTCCACTAGAGAGAGGTGTTGCTCCACTTGGAGCTTTTAGCCAGACGAGGAAGAGTATTTCTTCTTTTTAACTTCCGGAAGGCCAGGTTACCACGTTTTTGTTTATTTTGGACTTAATACTTCTTAGTTTTGGCACTAAATGTTGCATATTTTTTTTTTACAAAAGTGACACCTTAATACGTGAAGGTTTATTCATGCAGTTCATAAAGTAAACAGCCCGAACTGCAGCATCGTCAAACATGCAGGAGGAGGAGGAGACACCGGAGGAGCAACTGACGAAGAAGCACCGCAAAGAGAAAAAGGACCTGCAGGGTTAGCTCATTGACTTTATATACATACTGGAAGTTTCACCTGCCCTGTTAGTTTCAACCTAGTATACCGTTTTATTACTCAGAGGATATAGTCAACTTCAGCTACAGTAAATACATGTACAATAAACTTGGAGACAGATGAGGAAAATCATGTAAATACCCATGATAAAATGCATTGTTTATATGTTTAATAAACAGAGACCAAATAACTACAGTAAAGTAGCATGTCGTTTCTGCAGAGATGAATAAAAACACTTTATTTACATGTGCATTGGTGCGGCTGTGTGTACAATAGCCTGTTATCTCATTGAGTCCAATATATTTTGAACAAAAATGATTATTTTGCCAGTTTTGCATGTAGTTGTCTATAAGTGGGATTAGTTTCATCTGCGACTTTCCATAATTTGTACCTTTTGCAAACGTTTTGTCTCATTGTCTGCTTCTGTGTTTCATTTTCAGCTAAAATTCAGAGTATGAAAAATGGAGTCCCTAAAAATGACAAGAAGAGAAGGAAGCAGCTGACTGAAGAGATCGCAAAACTAGAAGCTGACCTCAATGAGAAACACGAGGAAGAAATCCGACAGCTCAAATGTACAAGTGACACAAAGGTATTAAGTTGTGTTCAAGTAAACAAACATATCCAGTGTAGTTCTGCATATATTTAGAAAAAGTACGTTTACTTTATCACTGCAGCACTTTCGCCATCTAATGGACAATTTCTTAAAAGTGGCTAAAATATTGACACTTTGTATTGGTGTAAAAAACAAGGTTCTGTAAGTGAACCTATACAGTTCACAAGCTTGCTATGTGAGAATATCTTCCATTGCACAACATTCAGGAAACATTGTCTCAAAGACTTTTGGTAAACATGGGTGTAGATCTGAAGAAGAGATACGAATGTCATGAAAAGTTCAACTCTGTTACATTTCGACACACATTAACAGCCTTTGATACAAGTATTTTAGTATCCGTGTTTAGACTTCCTGAATTCTTGCCACCGCGTTAACTTATGCAGCTTGACCTTTTGCTACCTTTGTTCGATTTGAAAGGTGGAGGAAGTGGTCAACAGTGTGGAGACCATGAAGGTGGAAGGTGGAGAACAAGAAGAGGTCAAACAGCCACGAGTAACTAAAGCTCAGAAGCGAAGGGTGAGAAACAGCTTAAAGTGAAGCTCATTTTCACCAACATTGTTTCAGCTGGTGTACAGTGATGTGCAGCAGGAGGTTTCATCACCTGTTAATAATATTACATTTTGCCTGCAGATGTGATAGTGACTCAAGTGACTTTAGCTGGAATTGAAGATGAATAAATCTATTTTATATAAATGATGCTCTACAGGAGAAGAAGGCCGCGCAGGAGAAGGAAAGGGAAAGCAGGATCGCAGAGGCGGAGGTGCAAAACCTGCAGGGCGTGAGGCACCAGGAGGGTTTAAAGCTGGCTCAGAAACTCGCCCAACAAAAGCTCCAGATCAAGGAGATTTCTTCTGATGGCCACTGCATGTACAGAGCTGTAGAAGACCAGCTGGCCCAGCGATCAAAGGTGCATATTTAACTGTGATATGATCATAGTGTGAACACCTAATCAGAGATGTGATGAACATAAATGTTTTATTTTAGTTGTCAATGAGTGTGAAGGAACTCCGGTCCAGCATCGCTGAACACATGAGAAACAATCCTGATGACTTCCTGCCTTTTCTTACCAACTCTAACACTGGTGACCTGTTCACTCCAGGTAAAACTAATTTTATTGGTTTATCTAAACAAACTGTTTAAGTGCAAATGTAATTATGCAACAACATCTAAGTTGTATAAACATGTTATTAGGGTTTGTTTGTATTAAACTGTGTGTCCACATGTTTTTTGTGTGAACACATTTGCTTTCAGATGAGTTTGAGAAATACTGCAGTGATGTGGAGCACACAGCAGCGTGGGGTGGGCAGCTGGAAGTGAGTGGCTCTAATATTGTTGCATATTTGAAACTTTTCATTGTTTTAAATTCTATTGTGTTAAAAATGTTTTTTTCCTTCGTTCACAGCTTCGAGCTTTGACCCAAGTTCTTCATTTACCAGTAGAAGTGATCCAAGCCGACTCCCCGAATATAAAGATTGGGGAAGAATATGATGGTGAAACCGTCACACTTGTGTAAGACGTTTTTCAGTGTTTGTAGAAGTAAATGTGTGAAAGGTGTGGTGTGGTTAGAAACATGTTATAAGGCTTTTTGGCTGACTTTGCATGGACTACAGTTAAAGCATTGAACGCAGAGTTTGACCACAGGGGGTTTGAATATTATGTAAAATAATTTCATGTAAATGACGACACTTTCAGATATATATTACTGCTTGTATCTGTTTATCTTCAGATCAGTTCAACTATAAAATGTAGTCTTTTAAATGACACAGTTTAACAACTTGAAAATGTAAAATAACTGCACACAAAGTCAAACGTTTGTAAAGCCGTTGCATGCAGACACACATTTCTGCTTTTATCCAATGCAGTTCTATTTATTTTTCCCCAGATCTCTTAATCAAATAACATATTTTTTTGTTTGTTTTCAGATACATGCATCATGCCTATGGTCTTGGTGAGCACTACAACAGTGTGGAGCCGCTAAAGGATCCAAACGTTGAGGACGTGTGACAAAAACCAATATGAGTACTGAAGAGTACCCAGGCTTCTTCCAGAAAGAACTGTTAAATTTCAACTTATTTGGAAGTTGACTTATTCTCAGAGATATAAATTGATAAAATGCAGAGTGCGTCTTTTTGAAGTTGAAATAAAATGAGCATGTAGTGTGAATAAATACTTGCTTCTTTCTAAAACTATTGTACTCAAATTAAGTTATCAATAAAGATCTACTTGGGTAAGTGTAATGTCAGAAAGTTGTAGATTATTAACATTGTCCACCCAAATGTCAACAGCGTAACTGATTGACATCCTGGTTGCTGAGTTTTTACATGATACATAATAGTTAAGATGTTTTAACTGAAAAGTCAATTGATGTTAATGAATGAGAGGGTTTTGTTTGTGTTAGCTTTAGTTTTACGTCATAGTTTACATTTACACAAAGTCACCATGCTTGCATTCTTTTCTTAAAGAGCAGAATCTGTTAGAAAATAAAGGCTCAAATGGAAAATTCAATTTTAAAACTGAATTATTTATTCAATCAAGACTTGGACATGTAGTCAGAGTCAGAAAGTACTTGAATGTACAACTTAATGCATTTGATTAATGGGACTGAAATAAATTGTCCCGAGTTGCTTGATTTTTATGTATTTTTAATATTCAGAAGGGGCAAACAGACTGAACAGGTTAAAGAGGACATTTGTAAGCATTTTTACAAAGCGAACCCAGTTTCTGTTTACGATGGTCAGAGTCCAGCTGAGATGGGTCTTGTTGTACCACCACCTACACTGGATAGGTGGTGCTAAGACCTGCCGTCACTGCCAATAAAGGTGAGCTGAGACCAGAGGACCCATGTAAGATTTTGTGCACTCTGACTCCTCTCTGCCAAGAAGTGAAAGAGTTCTCCTTTTTATTTTTTATTTGCATTTTTTTTTTATTAAAATCCCTCTTCCTACCAGTGACAGACATGCTGATCTTCACTCCGCTCTGTTTCCACCTGTGCTGGATGCTGATTCTGGACCTCATGCTGGTAAGTTTCTCATGATATCCTGAAAATGTCACCAGATAAGTATATTTACTTCATAATATTAGATTAACAAATTGTGTTACAAATTCCAAAACTGCTATATTAGAAAATTGAAATAAACTGAAACTAAAAGCTGTGAAGTTCTGATGACAGAAAGTTTTGTGTTCCAGTGAGTGATGAGAGTCAAAGGGACTGATCTGTGTGAGTAGATTTCCTGTAGATTCCAATACTGAGACGTTTGACGTTGACAAAACAGTCCAGAGAAGGCAGCATGTTATTGGTATCCTCCCTTTAAGAGAACTTAACTTTTAACTTAACTTTTAAAATTAAAGGGAACATATGCAAAATCCATGTTTTATACATTAAATACATTTACTTGTGTACCTGGAATCTCTAGAAGTACAGAAAAGTTGAATGTAGTCTTTCCCGGTGCTGTGATATCTTCTGTTTGGGTCATATTTGTCAACCCGTTCAGTTTTATTATTTTATTTTTTATGATGTTTTCTGAACTATTACATCAAATTATTTGCAATAGAACTGCCAAATAAGACTACCAAATCTAGACTTACCAACTACAATTTTGGTGGATTTCATTCTCCTCTGGCTCTGGGTCAGGTTCTGGCTCCAACATGTAAGGCTGGATGGACAAGTCTTCTGTTGACATTTTTTAATTTATTTGTAAATAAAAAGTCTCTGTGTAGCTAGGCATATCCTTTCACTTTGGAAGTTGGAGGGGAGCGGGCTGTGAAGCTTCTTGTTTGGATTTAAAGAGACAGCCTCAAAATGAGTTATAAAGGGGTGAAAGAGGGGCTTGTGGAGTTACAATAAGGAGAAATTCAGACCGTATGTTGTTGACTAATGTGGTCCATAGAATAGATGTGTCTGTTGAAAGCTACTTCTTTTGCATGGATGATTATTCTCATGCAGGTCTATAAAGCTTGGAACTCCACACTGCTGAATTGAAACACTTACTGGATGGTTCAGCTTCAGAATAGAAGTCCAGTTATTTTTGTTTTTCACCTTTGGACCAGCTGAAAAGATGGACTCACGTTGTTTGTGTTTTCTGATGTCTTAATGATTATTGTTGTTCCATTTTGATCATTTTATTCAAAAATGTCTTCCTCTCACAAAAATCACATAGTGGACAAAATAAATTTCATACTATCTTGTAAGTGTTTCATCTTTTACTTTATTGTGTTTTCATTTGTTTACTGTGTTTTTAGTTCCCTGGCAGCACCCTGGCCATCCAGCTGAACATGGTTGAAGAGTCCGTTGACGACATGTATGATGGCTGCAGAGACTCAACAAGGAACATCCTGGACCTGAAATTCTCCGGGGAGAAGAAAGGCCTCTGGACAACAAGTAACAGATGTGCAAACCAAAAATTAAATGAGAGAAGTCCAGAGGACATGGCTCTGACCAAAGAGCATCTGCAGGCTATCTGTATGTACACAGGTTCTGGGTATGGTGAGATCAATAAAGCCATCAGGGAACAAAAGAATACATACGGTGGATCATTCAAGTACCACATTTTACATTTCTATCTGACCACAGCCTTACAGATCCTGAATCCTAATCAACAATGTCACACCACCTATAGACGGACTAGTGATACTTATAAAGGTCAAGTTGACCAAGTAATCAGATTTGGCTACTTTGCTTCCAGCTCCAAAGATTCTGAAGTGACTCGGTTTGGTCACGAGACCTGCTTTAAAATTCGAACCTGTTTAGGTGCAGATCTGAAACACTATCCGCTGCGTGGTGACGATGAGAGTGAAGTTCTAATCCCTCCGTATGAGAAGTTCACCATCAAGGAAATAATTCCAGAAGGTAGAGGACCCGAAGGTCTGAGTGACTGTAAGCTTGTTTATGTCTTAGAAAATAAAGGGCATCTGAGCAATCTGAACTGTAAACTGGTTAATATGTTCAGTGGTCCGTCATGAGCACATGGGTAAAGTTGTCATCATCTTGTTCCAACCAGGCTTCTTGGCAATAAATCTTATATCAAGCACCTGACTGGCAGCACCTGGGGGAACCAGAAGCTCAAAGCAAGTGTCAATAACAGCAGAATAAGCTGTTTGGCAAAGAAGATCTGGCTATTTTTTTACGTACACACAACCCACATTCTCAGTTCATCCCACAAATGCATGTTCCTTACAAATGTGGCTTCATTTAAAAAGGAATTTAACAGGCTTTCCAACGGTATAAGATTTATTGAAAAGAAGCATTGTTACAACAAAAATGTATTCATATGCTCTACCAAACACAAATGTCCTTATTTTTTTTCAACATCAACCTTGTATGTTTTGTTCGGCGTACAAAATACTGTACGCCGAACTTCTTTCATTTGCTTATTGTCAAGTTTTTTCAGCTGGATTAGTAATCATGCAAGTTGAAATTTTTAAAGAATGCATTTTATTGTGGAAAAAAATAAATAAACATGTGGAACACAACATACACAATTTGTCTTTGGTCTTTTTTTTCTCAAAGCGAAGCTGTTGGCAAAATGTCTATTTAGGAGGTGATCATCAGCCTTTTTCTGGTGAGATGTCATTTTCTTCTTCAGCTGTTGCTATCTGGTCTGCACACAGAGATGATAAGTATTAAAGTACCAAGGTTCTCCTACAGCTCATTTTAGATTTCATTTATTATCGGATCTTTTAATTTGCAATCAGCACAGAGCAACTGGAGACTAAACAGGGGAATTGGATTCCAGAAACTTTTTTTTTTGTTTCTCCCAGAAAAGAACATGGCAGCAGGGATTCAATCTGAAAAAGTTGCATCTAATCAAGGTACAAATCCTCTGAAAAAAATAAATGTAAATTACCAGGGGGAAGTGGACAATTAACTGTCATGTTTGGCAGCACAGAAACACCACATAACGTTGCAAATATGTAACATCTGATATTCATAGACATTCCTCTACCCAGAAATAATTTTCTGCACAACCTGAAGGACCCTGAGGCATTCACAACCACCAAAACTGTCGTCCTTCTGGCACTCTGTACCCGCTGCTACTTCAGGAGTTAAAGTTATTGAGGCAGATTTATATAAATAAACTGTGAGACTAGAAGCTGTTTTGGGTGATTTGACCTGACTCTTCAGACCTGCAGGACAAGGGTTCAGGTTTTAACATAAAATAATGAGTTATTTATTTATAAATGTTAATACATGTGCAGCCAAGCATGATTACCTTAGGCAGCATAAATCAGTCAGTGAGTGTAAGAATTCTGCATGGAATAAAATAATTGGTCATTTGTCTTAATTCAGTTTTAGCTTTTTCAGCAAATTTTAACAAATTTCATTAGCACCCAAAATTCACAATGAATTTTCATAAAAATGCATTTTCTGTAGTCATTATTGTTGTTCTAAAATGTATATTGTCTGGCCTATCATACCATTTTGAACAAATTAATAATTTTTTAGTCCATATTTTCATATTGTTTTTTTCAGTTTCAGTTCCCTGGCAGTGCCACGACCATCCAGCTGAACATGGTTGAAGAGTCCGTTGACGACATGTATGAAGGCTGCAGAGACTCAGTGAGGAACATCCTCAAACAGAAATTCTCTGAAGAAAACGCAGGCATCTGGACAATAAGTAACAACTGTGCAAACCAAAAACTAACAGAAAGAAGTCCAGCAGACATGGCTCTGACCATAGATCACCTGCAGGCTATCTGTATGTACACACATTCTTATTATTCCCAGTTCAATAAAGAAATCAGGGAACAAAAGAACATACGGTGGATCATTCAAGTTCCACACTTTACATTTCTACCTGACCACAGCCTTACAAATCCTGAATCCTTATAAACAATGTCACACCACCTATAGACGGACTGGGAGTAAATTTGAAGGTCAAGTCGGCCAAATAATCAGATTTGGCTCCTTTGCTTCCAGCTCCACAAGGACTGACCTGGTTTTCTTTGGTAGTGAGACCTGCTTTATAATTGAAACTTGTTTAGGTGCAGATTTGAAAAAGTATTCAGTGTATCCAGATGAAAAAGAAGTTCTTATCCCACCATATGAGACGTTCACCATCAAGGAAATAATCCCAAATTATAAAGCACCTGCAGGTCTGAGAGACTGTAAGGTTGTTTATGTCTTGAAGCATTCAGGGTTTAAGAGCAATCTGAACTGCAAACTGGTTGAAAAGTTTCAGTGGTCTTCAATGGGCTCATGGATTCAATCTCTTTTCAAAAATGGTTAGAGTATTGTGCATTTACAGAGCTTCATACTTCTTATTAATTCTTAACTTGCTCCTGTCATGCTAAAAATGACAAGGTCAGCATTAATTTTGAATGTTTTGTTGTATTTTGTTTCAATGTAAATGACTGTACACCACATAACTTCTTGCTTTTGCTTTGTGTTGAGCTTTTCTCTGCATTATCATCAATCAAGCAGGTGGAAGGCTTTAAAGGATGCATTTTATTGTGGAAACTCTAAATAAACACACAGAATATGAGAGCCACAAGTTGCCTGTTGTCTTTCTTTATTAAGAGAAGCTGTCTCCGGACAGAAATCCTGTCAGCCAAATGTCTGTTTACAAGTTGATCGTTACCATTTTTACTAATATAAAATAGTTTCCTTCCTTTGTTTTGATTAAAACAGATTTAGATCAATATATCAAATATCTAGGATTGTTTTTAAAATTATTACAATCATATGGGTAATGATTTTCCTCCATAGGTCCAGAATTACACACATGTACAAGTTTAACATGTCAATGACTCATTACAAAGATGTTTTTTAAGTACATTATAATAATAAAGCTAAAGCTCATGATTTACATTTTAAAATAAACTTCAGCAACTTGTCTTCTTGTAAAAATCAAAGTCTCCTTTATTTACCGTCATGTTTAAATGTTTTATACACCCCAAATACAGAGATGCTATGCTCCTGTTTCACCACTAGAGGTCACACTGACAAAAGTCAATTGATCCCAGTTTATTGATTTTTATGCATTTATGCATTTATATTTTCATCTTTATTCACCACAAAACAAACAGACACTGGACAGATGCTTAGGCTTCCAGAAGAAAGCCTCTTGAAACATATATAACCGGAGTGAAGTGGACAATTAGCTACCATGTTTGTCAACAAACCAAACAACATGTCAGCACAGAAACGCCACATACCAGCTGTGAATATTTGAGCTTCATTTGCAGGAACTGGGCTCTTTACAGACATTGATCACAAACGTCTCTGTATCAGAATAATGAGTCCAATATGAGGAGTCTATCTGCTGAAACTTGTACTGATACAAGATACTGTAAATAGTTTTGACCAAATATAGTGAACTGAACTCACTTTTCTGGTCAAACAGCAGCAGATGTTCAGCAGAACACTTACACAACTCTCTGATGACTTGAACTCCAACCAGTCATCTTAAACTGTCCTTACTTAATCTGTGGGGAACTGACGGATTTCAAAGTTCTTTGTTTATTCAAAAGGCCAAATTTGGGTGTTTTGTTTGACGACTTAATTAATGAACTGAACTCTCATTACTTCAGACAGCTGTGAACCAAAGAACAACTTCTCTCTAAAGCCTTGTTTTCTTAGATGTTTTTGTTTATTCCTACGTTACGTAATAGATCTCTAAATAAAGTTTGTCACGTACACATATGCACACTGTATTTACACTGTTTCTACAATGTTTTAGTGAAAATACGCTTGTTTATTGAGTCTGACTGTCTGTCTGAAATATATATCCAGACATTCATCTCCCCAACACTTTCCTGCAAAACCTGGAGGACCTTGAAGCATTCATAACCACCAAAACTGCAGTCCTTCTGGCACTCTGTACCCGCTGGATGCTTCAGGAGATACCCAGGACAGCTGAGTCCTGAAGACCTCCTTCTTCAGCTTGAGGGCCTCCAGAGGTGATGAAGACAAACAACGAAATGGAAAAAAGGAAATTTTAAGAACTGTTCTAAATGTTGGTAAATAGGAAGAATACTCATAGAGGCCATTAGTCAGAATTCTGATGACAGAATCCAGTTTGTGTAAGTAATGTTCAGGGACCAATTGGGTCAAGTCTTGCACCACCTACTCTGCATATAAGGTGAGCTGAAACCATTGGACTCATGTCAGATTCTGTGCACTCTGACCTCTCTCTGCCAAGAAGTGAAAGATTTAGACTTTTTTTAATCATTACAATCCTTCTTCTACCAGTGACAAACATGCTGATCTTCACTCCGCTCTGTTTCCACCTGTGCTGGATGCTGACTCTGGACCTCATGCTGGTAAGTTTCTCATGATATCCTTAAAATGTCACCAGACAAGTATATTCACACCATAGTATTAGATCAACCATTTTCTTGAAAATTGTATTCTCTGCCCTGTTTCACTATTAAAATTCTAATCATAAATGAACACTAATTATCTCACATTATTTCCATTTCTTAATTTCATTTTTTTTACTGTGTTTTTAGTTCCCTGGCAGTGCCACGGCCATCCAGCTCAACATGGTTGAAGAGTCTGTTGACGACATGTATGATGGCTGCAGAGACTCAATGAGGAACATCATAGACCAGAATTTCTTCAAGGAAAAGAAAAACCTCTGGACAATAGATAACAGCTGTGCAAACCAAAAATTAAATAAAAGGAGTCCAGAAGACAAGGCTCTGACCATAGATCACCTGCAGGCTATCTGTATGTACACAGGTTCTGATAATTATTCCCAGCTCAATAAAGCCGTCAGGAAACAAAAGAGTAAATATGGTGGGTCGTTCAAGTACCACATTTTACATTTCTACCTGACCACAGCCTTACAAATCCTGAATCCTTACAAACAATGTCACACCACCTATAGACGGACTGACAGTAAATTTGAAGGTCAAGTCGGCCAAAGGATCAGATTTGGCTCCTTTGCTTCCAGCTCCACAAGGTTTGACCTGTTTAGCTTTGGTAGTGAGACCTGCTTTAAAATTGAAACTTGTTTAGGTGCACATTTGAAAAAGTATTCAGTGTTTCCAAAGGAAAAAGAAGTTCTTATCCCACCATATGAGACATTCACCATCAAGGAAATAATCCCCAAATATAAAGCACCTGCAGGTCTGAGAGACTGTAAGGTTGTTTATGTCTTGAAGCATTCAGGGGCTCAGAGCAATCTGAACTGCAAACTGGTTGAAATATTTCAGTGGTCTGCAACGAGCACATGGATTTAAATTTCTTTTTAGCATTAAAGTATTGTGCAGTCATGTTAAACAGCAGATTTAATACAGAGGTTCATAGCTTCTCAATTATTCACTTGCTCCCATGTTTCTGTTTGTTTCAGTCGAACCTTTAATCATGCAAGTTGAAGGCTTTAAAAAATGCATTGTTTTTGTGAAAATTATGAATTAAAGAATGTGGATCACAAGAGACACAAAGTGTCTTAGTAAATCATAAGAATAAAGCTAAAGCTCTGGGTTTACATTTTAAAATAAACTTCTGCAACTCATCTTTTTTTAAAATAAAAGTTTCCTTCTTTTCTTTATTTCTAACCATTTTGTTTTAAAAACGTTTTATTCACCCCAAATATTGTGTTGCTACGCTCCCGTTTCACCACTAAAGGTCACACTGACAAAAGCAAATTGTCCTCAGTTACTTGTTTATGCAAACTTTGCTAATAACTCTGTTAAACATGATAATAATAACAACTATAAACAAATCTGTAATGTCATTGTGCTCTGTACAATGACAATAAAGGCATCTAACTATGATACAAATTTTTACTCATTTATGATTATTAAAAAAATGCAATAATCATAATGAAAATATTCCATTAGCATTTATTTGCATTTAAATTGATGTCAACTGAAATCATCTGGGGACCCTCACTTGATGTTTTGGGACCCACAAAGAGGTCTGACGCCAACTTTGGGAACCACAGTAGATGAAATATTAACAATATTTTGCAAACAGAAAATATTGTCTCATGTTGACTGTGAGGAATGTTCCATGGGTCAGCTGGGTTTATAGTGCTTTAGAATTAGCTTTTGATAAAAATTTTGAGTGTGTTAGTGCTTTAGACTTAGGGGACCTAAATATTATAGTTAGTGCTTTAGGGTTAGTGCAACTAAGTTTTAGATTAGTGCTGCCACCACTGCTAATAACAAAGTTAATTGCATTGTTAGAAAAGTTAACGGATACCACAAGTAGACAATGTCAGCCTCACGAACAGAAACTGAAAGTTGGTTACAAGACAGGAACTTCATAACTGAAAGCTTCACCTCTCATTCT
>JAUBOC010000149.1:9257840-9272601 GCA_032275365.1 Anablepsoides cearensis | reverse complement strand
AATAGAAACTAAACATCTTTAACTACACTCCATACCAGTAGGTGGTGGTAATGCACACCTTCAGTTTTTTGCCAACCACCAAAAAAATCCACAAGAAGAAGAAGATGAAGAAGAAGAAGAAGAAGAATTACTCTAGTAAAATATAGATTATCAGAAAACTAGGCTGGTCTAAGCTGAGCGGCACTGGAGTAAAACAGACACACGGGAACAAATACAAAAGGTAAGTGAAGTTTATTTACAGGTGAGTTATCGAGTCCAGATCAAAGTTTTATCAGGTTCCTGGGGGAGAGGGTTGAGCAGGTGAGTATCTCAGGTAGGTATCCACAGGCTCTCAACGAGCTACAGGTGAGTAGACCTCAGACTGGTTTCACAGCTGAGCAGCTGGTGGCATCTGATGTTCTGAGCAGGGCTTCAGGAGAGAAAATCACAAGAGAGATCATCCTGAATATATTTAGAGACGCAAAGAATTCAGGAAAGTTTTTAGGTTAACTGAGTGTGAGGCCCAGAACACAGGTGAAGACTTATAAAGCCCAATCAGGTAACGAGCTGCAGCTGTGATCCATCAACACCAGGAACCAACCAGGAAAACACAGATCGCCATAAATAACCTAAATTTCTACTTAAAGGTAACAAAGTATTTGTACTTTTCTACTTTACACGTCTGATTACCAGTGAAATTCAGACAGTATGTTCAGACTAAAGAACTGAATGTAGCTCAGCTGAATAACCCAAACTGCCTAATGTCCTCTTAATAAATTAGAAAGTGAAGGAGCTGTTTTGAGAAGGATGCAAAACAAAAACAATACAAAAACTCAAACCATGAAATAAATAGTTACGCTGTAATCCTGAAAAGGTTTAGATTCATGTTAAGACCATGGATGAGGAGGTCCACTTGAAAAAAGGTGAGTCAGACGTATTGGGTACGCTTTGACAGCTGAATAGCTTGTTGTATTCTCTGTGCCCAATAGGACTTTTGAGAACTCATATTTTGCGCTGTCCTTGTGAATTTCATGGAAAAAATAGCTTAACTCAGTGGAGAATGCAGAGCAAATTGCACTTTGTGTGAAAGAGTCTTTGCCCTACAGATAGATGTAGTTAAAGAGTATTTTTGCTGTAACTGAAAACTTGTATTTTACTCTTTTTTTTGTGTCACTGAAAACACTCTCCATCCCTTTCTGTGACTCTGACACTGGTTATTCTTTAGATCAAGAAGAAATCAAATTGGTTTGCTTCTCAGCATACAGGTCTTCAGTTATTTGCTTTCAGTTAGTCATAAATCATTTTGACCTTTTATATTTGCTGGAGCAATTTATTTTTTTGTACCAGTAGTTTCAAATGAAAGAAGTATTTTACAGTCTCATATCCTGTATAGCTTTCTCACTCTTATACGTATTTTCTGGTTCCTCTTATCTCTGCCATCAGTTCTGTTCTGCCATCTCTGTCCCCTCTCTGCTGATTTGCTCTTCTCTGTGCGTTTCCGAAAGAGGAAAACAGAGAAACAACAGGAGACAATCCTGACACATGGACCCAGTTCCTTAATAATGTCCTTCTCTGTGAACGCTATTAGCAGATTACCCTTGGCCCAGGGCAGCCTAACCATGTGCAGGAACTAGATAACCTTGTGTTCGGTAATTTAATATCAACATTTCCCCTCTTTTCTTATCGCGCTTTACAATGCGCAAATACACTTCTTGTCCCCTCTGGTTCTATTTCTTAAAAAGAGGAGGAAGGAGAGAGTGGGCTGTAAATGATTGTGTGTGTGTGTGTTGGTGGGGATTACAAGAAAGTGATTTCTGGGAGACACCGTTCTTTGACAGAGAACTGTGTCACATCAAAGCTGTTGCTTTAAATTAAAGTGATAGTTGAGATTGGTGTGAAAATATCTTACCTGCTGTAGATAGCTCTTGGAAATGTAGTTAAATTCTGACCAAATTTGTGAACTACAGCTGACACTAACACCAAAATATATTGCAGTGCTCTTAAAACAACAGTTTTTAACATTTAATTTTTAATGTGAACACCTTAGTTTTTCTAATTAATTCTGCTTTAGAATTTTATTTATGTACAACTTTCGAGTTGTTTGCAAGTGCAATAGCTACCAGCAAGAAAATCATGATTATTTGACTGGAAAATCATGAATAAATTGATTTTGGAATATTTAAGGATTGCATCAATCCACTTTGATCTTGGCCTTGCCCAGACTAGCCATTAGCTCATCAATATGGAAACAGATGTTGTTCAAAGAGCTATTCTATCATTTTCACAAAACCCTGCTTCCAATATGAACAATCCCTTTAAGATCAGAACATCTTGAAAAAAACAAATATAATTTTCTGTTTTCATAGTTTTTGTCCTTGCAGGCTCCCATACAAACTCTGACCACATGTCAGGCTGATATTGCAAGCAAAAAGACAACTTCCTGTTTGATTTTGTTAAATAGAGGCAAGGGTAGACAGGAAGGCAAAGAGAAAGAATGCAGTTAAAAAAAATCTGATCCTCTCCTCTATCCTTCCCAAGATGAATCACAGCCTCTGAATTAGTGTCTGTATCACACTCCTACTGCTGCTCCTCTTCCCCTTGGCGCCCGCGAGCCAGGCGTCGGCGTGAGGGCCAGGCGGCACAGCCCTATCACTCACCAGCACTCACTCACATCGGCATTACCACGCCTTTATCTCATCTCCCGCAGCCCGCCACGGACAGCCGCCTCTGGGTCCTCCAGGCTACTTTACTAATAAACTACTCCTTATCAGTCACTGTGCACCTCTGCCTGTGATCAAAGAGCCAATTAATGGAGCGGAGAAAGGTGAAGCATTCAAATAATGGAGACAGCTGTTTTTCTCTGTTTGAGAAAATCCATTTTGTATTGTTATCAGCTTCAAGCAGCACCCCCCTTTTCAAAGTAGCGCTTAATTCAAGTCGGCATCTGCCTCTGCCTGGTTTGATAAGAGAGAGAGAAAAGGGTTCGGAGCGAAGAAAAGGAAGACGAGGCAGAGAAATAGAAAAGCGCTGTGGTCACAATGAACTTTATGTGGAAGAATGTGGCAGCAATATCACAGCAGTCCAACTCATCCCCGAGCTTTATCGCTTCTAAAGTGGTTCAACACCGAGATAAGGGTAGGGGATGGGGGTCATAAAACGGGCTGTGCTTCAGAGCTGACGAGCTGCTTTGTGGCCTCACTGTCATTCGTTTTGAAAGGGAGCTGCTGATTCCAGCTCTTTGAGGTCCATTACAATCTTGTCAGGCCAAAAGGTTAGTTAGGAAGGTTAATTGTAACCGTGTCAAAGCAGCGCATAAAGTTCCATCAGAGGCTCATATCTGAACTTCCCTTTAATTCTAATAGTTCATTCAGTCACTATGTTTGGTGAGGGTTTTCTGCAAAAGTTGGTGTTGCAGATTTTTAGACTTTCAAGTTGCTAAGAGATTCTACATCACATGCTAAAGGTAGTTAATTTTTTCAAACTCTCAGAGGCGGAGCCAGAAAGGTGGGTGGGGTTCAAGTAATTGAATTAAATAATTAAGTGGTATGGGGATCTTAGATTGTATTTGGATTTAGATTTTTTTTAAGATTGTCTCTCATATTACTGTACTATATAAATGTTTTAGCTGTGTATGTTTAAAAATGACATGATTATGGTCCTTTGTAAAATTAGCATTAGTATTAGTGGCTTGGGATTAGCATAGGTAATAATCTGCATGCAATAATTAGCTACTCTGCAACAAGTCTCATTAAGTTTTAAAATGGTCTTATAGCCTTTTAAAGTTAGATGTGGCTGCCATCTTGAATTTTCAATGAGCATTTAGAATTTGGTAAATTTTGTTTTTGGCTACACCTATACTATCTTCAGCTTTGTATGTTTAAAAATGGCTGAAAAACAATTTCAGCATGTTTCTGTTTAGCATTATTTGCTACGATCTCATAAAATTTCAGCTCAGTATTGTTTGAAACAGCTGAATTAAAGTCATTTGGAACTAGCTGTGGCAGCCATCTTGAATTATGTTTGCATGTGCCCTTTCTAAAAAAACCACCTTGGCCACTTCCTTCCAAAAAAGTCTAGCTCCGTCCCTGCCTATTGTGTTAGTAAGCAGCAGACACCATTATTAGAATGATAACCACAGCTTAAAGGAGGGCTATATTGACCTCAGCCTGGTCTTACAGAAGTACAGGAAACAAGCATAATCCCCTCACAGAAACATTTAATGTGGTAAAATTATAGTATGTGTTGGCACCAAGAAAAAGCATTAAGTTTTATCCCTGTTGTCTTGGTTACTGGGCGATACATCCCACTCTATACACCACAGCCATTAAAAAAATAAATAAATCAGTGATTACACATATTTGTAAATCTACAAGTTTGAAATTAAACACTGCTTTTAAATGTTGCATTTTTTTTAACAAACTTATCAACTGCACCAATTATACAGTATTGTGCTTATCAAACAGCCAATGAAAGGAAACAACCTCATTTTAAAATGTTTCCAGACTGAACACAAGCCCTTGCTCTTTTAAATTTAACAATTTAGATATATTAGAAAACACATCTTAATTACCTTGTCAGTGATGCAAGATAAAATGTTTAAATTCAAGGAGAATGTAAAAACGTCGGAAATAATTTATAACTACAGCTTTATTTAGCCTTATTTAATCATTAATAAATAGTAAGTTAACACATTTATTAATACTTGACCCATAAAAGCTTCCTTTACAAAATGTTAGACATGTATTAATGGTTCTTCTATTCAAATAACACAAAGAAGTCTTGAGTCTCTGGGCAAGAATTAACATATTTATTACACTGTAAAGAGAACAACAATACCAGAATTATACTGCAAAGTTTCACAGACTGACAGACCATAGTTTACAGCCCAAAATAAGAATCAAAATTATAAACAAAAAGAAATAAATTCAACAAGAAACCACAGTTCTGACATAGTAGACTGGAAAGCTCTCTAGAGGACACTGACTCTAAGTGATGTAAAAGACCACTCAGCGTCAGCCTACCACTAACCTGTGGTTTTTCATTTCTCAATAAAGTATTGCACAACAACTTCAAATTATTTGAGCTCTTTTTTTTTACATTACATTTTCTCAAGAGAAAAGAAAAAAAAACCTCCCACCCTTAAGTTCAACTCATTCCCTTCGATTAATGCTACGCTGTTCATGGTTAGCTCCTACATTTTCACCCCAAGTTTCCTAAGATTTAGGAAATTAAAATAGCGTTCCCTGTTTGGTAAACAGGCACACTTAAATTCATTGCCTTTAAAAAAAAAAAAAAATTTATACAACATTTGCCTTTTGTAAACCCCCGGCTGACAAGTCAACAAGCACATCCGCGCGTCTTCACAACGGAGAGGAAAAGGGAGAAAAGAGGGGAGAAAAAAAAAACAAAAAAACAAGAGAAACATTTTTTTAACTGTGATCTTACCTTGTATCAACATAGGAATTAAAAATGTTTGAAAATTTGCTCTTTTTTTTTACGTTTGTTCAAACAGTTCAAACTCTTGATGTGATCAAAAAATGCCACAGGCATAAAGGAACATAACAAAAGTACATTTTTTTTCTCTCTTTTTTTTATTTTTTTGTCGTTTCTTTTCATTTACGTTTTATTTCTTTATGAGGTCTGCATTGTTACCAAGTAGTGATATGGTTTTGCAGCTGTATGAGCTTCGACTTTTGGTTTTTATTTAATATTTTCCTGTTCTCTTGTGCCCATTTGGTTTCGACGTGACCAGTATCAGCGCCACAACTGATGCTCTTATCGTGCTGTAAGAGGTAGAGTCAGACTTGTTTGCCACCGAGGAATTTGTAGCAAAACACAGAGAGAGAAGGGAATCAAGGAAAAAAAAATAGAACATTTCTAAGAATTGTTGACGGTTGGTTTTGTTCTTTTTTATAAACTCAGATTTTGCCCTGATAGTAAGGAACATGTATACTTTGAAATAAACTAGTGTTCAAATAGCTGGGCTGTCTTCTGACAGCTTCTGAGAAGTTTGCTAGGAGGGTGTCAGACACCTATTTGGATCATTTAACCCTTCAAAGTCAAGAATACAGGTGTGTGTTTTAATTAGACAAGAGGGAGGAAGTCAGAAAGTCAAACTGCCCCAAACTTATGCGGGCCTCTGCTTGTTCCTTGAGGTCAGGATATTTTATTTTTTTTACATTTTTTTAAATAAATAACACGCTTCTATGTAGCACCAAGGTGTTTGGGATAAAGAACCGTTGTGTGTGTTGGGGTAAGTGATCCTTTACTGCAAATGAGAGGTTTGTTTGATTTACACTGAAGGTTTACAACAAATGGATAATTTCCTCTAAATTAACAACAATAAATAAATAAAAAACAATAGTGTGAAAGCCCAGGCTTTAAAACACAATGGCTTAAAGCTGGAATGAACACTTATCCTGACATTAGTGTAATGAGAGATTCACATTGATCGATATGCATCTCAGGTTCAAAATGGTTACAAAAGTTGTCATGTCACATTCATTATTATTGCTCCAGGTAACATGTATCATTGCGATGAATACAATTACATTTACTTCACCTTTTATCTAACTATGGTAGATAAATGTGTTAAAGTTTAGATATTTTGAAGCAGAGTTCAGTGAGAAGCTCGTGAACAGTTGATATCCTACCTGTAGTAAATGGCTCTTTGAAAACTACAATTTAAAACAAATAGTTTAATTTCTATACGACAGACAAGCCAGTGATAAATACTGAAATTGGATCAAAATAATTAATTTTGTTGGAGAAGGACTCAGAGTTAAATAACACTGTTCTTTATAAGTCCATGGACTTTGCTTCAAAACATCTAAACTATTTTTGACGAGTTAAAAAAATTGTGTGACACTGAACTTAGTTTTGGTCTTGACAATGTAAACCAAACCTGCAAAAATAACTGGATAAAAATCAAAGTGAACAAACCTCTTTTTTTTTTTAAAAAAGTGTTTAAATCAGGATTTTGGTCCTTGGTGTCAGTCTTTGGCTGTTATGTTTTCGTGTCTAACTTGTGTATTAATACTGTGTGCGTTTGTGTGTGTGTGTGTGTGTATGTGTGTTACCTGGTGCTTTGCAGTGTTAAAGCTGTCAATCGGAGTCTACACCTCTGCATTTGGAAAATCACTTTGTTAGAACTTTGTTTTTTTGTATTTTGTATATATTTTTTTGGTTGTTTTGACATTTTTCTTAAAAATAAAACAAATATTTAACAAACGTTCAGCAATGTGCATGCACTGTCTTCACCTTTTTTAACAAAAAAAAACAAAAAACGGGACATTATGGGTGCTATTTTTCGCATGTGGAGTAGAAAAACAAATGGATTAGGCGCATTTACGCCCCCCCCCCCAATTTCATCCACCCTCTCCCCAAATTATAAACCTAATACTACGTCCAAAAACGTTGATGAGTTATGGCTCTATAGTGACACACGAGTATGCTGAAAAAGAAGCATGCCAAAATAACTCCTGTGACAGTGCATATACATATATGTACGTCCCTTGTACAAAACATTTAGGTTAGCATTCCGCGCAACATGCTAGTTCTCAGAAAAGATCTGGGTCAGACTCAAGTAGCAGCTCTGAGATATAGCTTGTGTCTTTTCTTTAGGTGGGGTGGGGGGAATAAAACTTATGGAACTACAAAGAATTTACCACTTACACAGAATAGAAAAGCAGCTTGGAAAAAGAAAAGAACACCTCTTTTTTTGTATCTCTTTTGTAAAAAGAGAGTACTGAAGGACTTTGAAATGTGACTGAGTTTAGGTACAATGCATTGTCACGACTGTCCAACACATACTCAATAAATAACCATTAGTGACACCACAGGACAGAAGTCTTAAACACCATGACATATACAGAAAAGGAATAAAAATAATAAGAGTAATAAAAAAAGAAGGGTAGTATTTAGGGTGAATCTCCGCACAGCAGGTTTCCAGCTCTGAGCGGCCCAGCGGTTTGAGAGTCTTGCAAGCAGGATGATGACCTCACTTCCTGTTTGTTTGCGAGCTTTTTTAAAAAAAAATTCTGAATGAGTGAGGGGATTGTTTTCGATACATCCTTCACGTGTGCTGCGGGCAAAGTTGTATTTGTATCTTGTCCAAAAAGTCCTTCTTTTACTTCCTTCGGAGGGTTGGATTTGTATTTCACAGCCCACTGACCTGCATATTATGACAAGTGAGGGGGAAATAACATCAGTTGAACAGCTGGCTCCACTTGCAATCTGCTGCACATCTGCCCATTTGATAGCGGTCTGCGGGCCAGAGGTTCAGCTCATCCCCTCTCCTCTCAGAAGGCAGGAAATTTGTTTATTCATCAGCCTCAAATCAAATCTCTTTTAAAATGAGTATTAATTCCATCCGCTGTTCTGCTAATGTTACCTTAGTTTGTTATAATGTAAAATGTCTTATGTCCCAGTTATAGGAGGCAAATAAATCTTAATTTAAGGGTGAAAAACCAAAACCACTAAAAAAGGGGAGGTCAAACATACTCGCCTGGAGTTCAGGGCAATCTCAGATCAGTCTTTTTCATATTTACAGAAGAAAAGAAAACAAGCTGCAATGACGACAAGATTACCAACGACAGGTACAAGACAAACATACAACAAGAAGAGCAAAAGTGTAACAATAAAAGGATGTCAATATTTCAATTCATTCATTCAGAACAAAGAATATCTTTGTGTTTCCTTAAAGTCATGACAAGTCAATATGACCTGATTATGGACCTCGTTATCCTGCTCTGACTGCGCCGCACGTTACACAGAAGCGTTGCCGTCTCTGCCTGTTAGCCGTGCCATCTCAGAATCTTTTGCAAGGCAATGTAAAAACGTAAACAGTCGTGCTGTTTGTGGGTCAGAGGGCTGGCTGTTACACCTGGTAAGCTCTTGCCTTTGTGGGAATCTCTTAGCGTGGCGTGCCGTCAAGGGCAGAAGAGGACGGGGTGCTGGGCGTTGAGGACCTCGGAGTAGCGGCGGGCGGGGTCGCAGCCGGACTCCCGGTCCCACTGCTTGGGGTGCAGGCCGAGGAGCTGATGGGAGCGGGAGTCTCTGACCCTGGAACGCCTCCTTGCTGCTGGCCGGACTGCTGCTGCTGCTGCTGCTGCTGGGCCTGCAGGGTCTGACCGCAGACGTGGTGGTGCTTCTCCCAGTCCTTATGTTGGCAGAAGGAGCCGCAGTAGCGCGCCGTGTTGCAGCCACTACACGTCTCACTCGCCTTACGACCGCAGTTCCAGCAGCTCTAGCGAACACAGAGAGACATGCAATAAATCAAACTGTGGGGCTCATAATCAAACAGTGAAGCAAAAAAAAAAAACGCACATCATGGAACATGCATCTGCTTTTACACATGATGCTTGTGTTTAAACCAAACCACAGATGGCTCAAAATCCATCTCATGTTGCGCTTAGGGCCTCCTATATATACATATATCTTAGAAACCACAGGAAGAGCACACCGGGGTCGGCTGTAAGTCCACAGGAAACAAGAGAACAGCCTCTAAAAGTTCTCCCTTGAAATGCGTCTCTTTCATAAACGTCACTCCTGCAATTAATGTCAGATGCGAGACATGCTTCCCTCTCACTTAACTGATTAAACCTCAAGGCCTCTGATGGTCATTAGCAAATGAGAGCTGCTTTTCTTATTTCCTTTCAGCTGAATTAGTAACACCCTCCTTTCCATTCTGGCCACTGTGTCTGGAACAAAGGAGGAAAAGGAAGCCGACAGAAGCAAACGCCTGAGTGTCCTTGCTTTTATTTCCCCCCTCTCATTATCTCATGAGTCAGAAAAAAGCTGTAGATAATTAGCAATATTTTATATTAAGGATAATGTACCATTATGTGCCATTATTGTTATGGTTATAAAATAGTGCAGAAGCTCATTTAGAATAAAAAAAATCATTTAATAAAAGGGATAGTTCTGTGCAGAAGGGATGGATCATACTGTATATGTATCTAACTTAGTTTAAAGAAATGATGTTTGATTTTGATTAAACTAACATGTTAAAAGCTAGTCCAAGTGTGTCAAAGGGCAAAATGGGTTGCTGCTGAACTTTTATCACTATTTTCATTGTTTTCCTGTTGAAGCTGCAACAGAAATATTATAACTAGCTGCTGCTGCTGTTTGTGCTTACAAATAATCGTATAACTTTATGTAAAAAACCATATACATAACATATACTGTATGTCAGCGGTTTCCAACTTGGGGGCCCGCCCTCCCTGGGGAAAGCACTGCTGTATATAATATAATGATAATAAAAACAAATTTTGAGATAGTTAAATTTTATACCAGAATTAAGTAACTATGTTAGCTTCAGTTATTCTAAAAAGCTGCTTATATTAAAAATAAAATGGAATTTGCCTCATAGCCTATCAATATGCATTGAAATTGGGTTCTGTCTCTTTTAAGAACCTCCTACCATTTCAGACACTCCCACATCAGCACATCTTTACAACAATGATTCAGTGATGTATGAATGTTTGTTACCTCGCTGGAGTCTTCCTGTTGGTTGATGATGGACAGTGCATCTTCAGCTGCCTGGCGCTTGGCCTCAGCCACCGTGCGCTCCATCTTGGCCCGTTCACTGCTGATCATGTCATGAGCCTTCCGCTCAGCCTCGGACACGGCTTTCTGTAGCTCGGACATGGCCTGCCGCTTCACTTCGTTCACCGCCTCTTCTGCAAAGACAGTGGACCCGGAAGAAGTCAGGCCTCAAATATCTGCAATCTATTGACCATTATGGTACTCTTTAAAATTAAAAATGCTAAAATCTGCATTTGTCAAAGTTAGCACGTAGCTCAGCTGTGTTCCAAACTCTACAGTGTTCCTTTTAACATTTCATACAAGAGAAAATACATTCAGTCTTTATGATTTTAATGTGTCTTATGCAAATTGGCATCTTTCCTGGCAGTAAACAACTTTGACCATTTGGTGCCCTTTCAAAAGCACTGCTTCATCTTCATAACAGTGTGACATTTTAAACAATAAATTATTTTCTGGGAAACCTGCAGTAATTATCTCTCTGAAGGTTGTGCCTTTGAATAGTTTATTTCTTGAGGTGTTTTTTCTGCTAAATATGTAAGGCAATGAAAAACGGAAAAACAAAACTCAACATATTTTAGAAATTGAAAACATCTAGATTTTTCATTATAAGATTATTATTATTAGGTTTGAAGTAATTGCTTGTTTCACTGTAAAACTCTTTTACAAAATATTAAATCTAATGGCTACAAAAACACAAAAATCAGATGTATCTCTTCATTATTTTCAGACTAACCTCATTTATTGATCAAACTAGTAATATATAATTTATTTTAAGGAATTTCTACATGAAATGTGCATTCACGCCGAATCAGCAGGGTTATTTTTGATTTGTAGACTGGTTGACCTCGCATGTGGATTTGACGCCATGTTGCTCTGACTGAACGTCAAAGCAAACGGAAGGTGTTTTCTTTTTGTTTGCCTCCATCAAATCCGTAACTTGACTAATTGTGTATGCAAATCAGCTCATTTACATTTAAATTATGCATTTCCATTGTGATCTCCCAGAGGCCCACGCGGTGAGGGGAAGTGTGTGTGTGTGTGTGTGTGGGGGGGGGGGAGCGGAAGGACACTGTGCAAGGTGCTTGAATATTTATCACCAACTGTAAACATTTTGCCCGTTTCAAACCGATTCATTCACTGCAGCACTCTATTGTGTTAAAAATCCCATTTTGCAATCCTTCCCGGGTCACGTTTATATCAGCTTCTCCTCGGCGACTGAATAGAAAAAGGCAGGAAAATAGTCGGCCCTGTTTTATGTTTTCAGACAAGAAATACAAACAGCTTGATGTCTAATAAAGTGGCTGAATTACTAGTTTTCAATATCAGAAGGAACATGTGCTTCTATAAAGACAATTTTTTTTTCTCTATTGTGATTGAGCAAATTTTTTAAACCAGTGTAGTTCTGTCTTTATCCAGCTGCGCTGAGCTGAAGTCATGGAAATTACCCAGGTGCCTTGAGATATATGCCTTGTGCATTGAATTGTGATTACACACCGAATGCTTTAGATGGAAGATCGATCAAAGCTGGAGAGGGGAAGGAGAGTAGTGGAGAACAGCCAGAGTCCCGATGGTCTTACTCAATTCAATTTAAATGCATATTACTTGTTCTGAGTATCACACACATCATGCATGGTCAAGCAAGGGGACAATTTCTTTTCTCCAACCGGTTTAAAAGGCACATATACTCTGTCACTGGTGGTGAATATAAAGTAGATTCTTCAAGCATTGGACTCTTGGAGACAATTTTTTTTTTCAGTTTTCCAGGATGATGAGTGCAGTGCCTTTTTATCCTTTTTTTTTACAAGTTGACACAATTTTCAAACAAGTTTGGTTAAAATCCAACAGCACCTCAGCACTCTTCGTCATCTTGTCTTTAGAGCTCTTTTCTGCGAAGACGAATGACTGGAGCATAATAAACTCTTTGTCTGTGCTGGATAATTTTGCTGAAACTAATTACATCCAGTACCATTTTTGAAACATTTTGTAACTTAATGAAAATGCTGACTGTAATGAACCGTACAGTTCACAACGCCACAAAGAGAATGTGGATTTTGGACTCTCACACACCAGACTGGTAGTTTTAGTTTCATGAATGATCATGTTTTAAATCCTTCTTTTTCACATTTAAGTCACTCAGCTGGGATCTATGTAAAGTGGAACTGCAATGCTTTGGTTTGAATTCCTCCTTATTGTAACTCCACAAGCCCCTCTTTCACTCCTTTTCAGGGGTGTGTCTCAGATCAACTCGCTTTGAGACTGTACCTCAACAGAATATCATATCTTTGCCGCACTGTGAGAAACTAAATTGAACTTTTCTGCACTGCTAGAAAGTTCATGTACACGACAAAATGTATTTAACAATTAAAAAAAGTGGATTTTGCCTGATATGTTCCCTTTTAATACTCTAACCATGCATTTTGGAAATCAAATTGTCACTTTCGATTAAAAAAATAGAATAGAGTCTAGATTTTTTTCCTTTTGAAGTTTAACTGCTTATGGAGATTATATTGAAAATACATTTGATCTATTTTCATTTTACAATTAAACTGAATTCCAGTATGATCTACATAAAACATATAGACAATATTGTCTTATTGTTTCCTATCCAAACGCTGGAACTTTAAAATGTTTCATTTCTCTCTGACTGCACCATTACTGAAACAGGCTTAACAAAAGCAGTCATCAGTGTTATAAAAGTAGTCCATATAAATAACAGTTTTTAAATAGCTGTCTCTGAAATTTTGAAAACAAAATGTTTAAGGTCAGACTTTATAAAACTGGCGTGTGAGGAAGATATTCAGATGATATAGCTACTGTTTGTAGCTGTAGCTCTATGTATGTGACTATAGGTTTGGAAATGATGTGATGTGTGTAAATAAAGTGAGTTTGTCAGGTTGTAGTCTGAGCTTCTTATGCTCAGTCTCTAATGAGAGCTTACAAAATTAATTCTTTGGTATTATAATCCTCATGTATATTTGACCAGAGAGCATTGTTGTCAAAAACTGAAAAAGGGGGGTACAGTATGTTTTCTTTAATGTAATTCTAACTTGGAGACTTATTTATTTATTTTTAACTCCTCCTTTGTTGTTTTTAAAGAAGCCCCTTTCTGTCCATTTCCATCTCTTTGAACAAGATGGCCTTGAATTCTAAAGAGAAGCAGAGATAAACTTGTGTGATGATCAGAGGGATGGAAGTGCTGCTCACCAGCTTTCTTCCAGATCTCTTCAGGGACGTAGCCAGAGACAGGTCGATGCAGCAGCTCTCTGTGAATTTCTGTAGGAGGACACGCCGGAAACCAACAGTATTTTGTTTAACACGGATTCAAGGTGCTAAAATTGATAGTTTCTGTAGTTGTTGATTCAAAAATTTCAGGGGAATTGAATCTTTCAGTGCTGCAGTGGTTTTCTTCAGGGTACAAAGCTGGTTTCTTTGGTGCGGCGCGTGTGATCTCCTACCTGTTGTGGCGTTTTCCTGAGCCGCGGGGCTTTGCTGCCTGGACTGCCCACTAGCAGCCCCCTTCTTCAGCTCCTCGGCGTCGCTGTATCGTCTGATCCAGTAGTTGAGTTCCTCGCGATCGGCCTCCTGGCACCGCCGCAGCACCGTCAGCGAGCGCCTGGTTTTCTCCACCATGTCCATTATACAGTTCAGCAGCTGGGGGGTGGAGAAGAGGAGGCAGACATAGCTCTGAGTTTACACATACAAATGAAGAATGGGTTCATTCAAATTCAGCAAAACTAAAAAAAAAGCTAACATCTGTTATTGGGAAGTGTAATTGTGGAATTTGTCCATATTTAGGAGAAATATTTTCACTTTTAAAACACTGATCACACTTCTCCAGCAGACATTGTGTTTCTTCACTTCAGCCAGTGGAAACAAACACCTTCATATAAAACATTTATATTCATATTATGACTCATTTAATTATCAGTTCATTAAACCATACATTCAAATGATTTAATTCAAATACATTTTAATCCGATCAAAGAATTTTGCGTATGTAAACAGGGCTAATGAGTTGCAAAATCCATCCCAACATCTGAAACTAGAGGTAGTATTTTAGGACGTTCTACTAGCAGAACGGTTACGAACAGCAGCTTTAGAAGAACTAAATTAAAGTACCTGTGACATCCCTATCCTTCAAATACAAAAAGTCAAGTAAAACATCTTTATACTTAAGAAAATTGGCATAGTACACATGATTTTACCCATTTTGTCACATAACTGACCTATTTTC
>JAUBOC010000149.1:9221199-9236405 GCA_032275365.1 Anablepsoides cearensis | reverse complement strand
ATCTGTGTTCAACTACTCCACCTAGGCTGCATTTTCGAGTGCAGATCCACTGAGAAACTTGCTTTTTCAGCAAAATTTAG
The DNA here is from genome assembly GCA_032275365.1 of Anablepsoides cearensis. Lineage (NCBI taxonomy): Eukaryota > Metazoa > Chordata > Actinopteri > Cyprinodontiformes > Rivulidae > Anablepsoides > Anablepsoides cearensis. Next base: position 9,236,325 of record JAUBOC010000149.1, on the reverse strand, counting down.
TTTAAAAACTGTACTTTTCAGGTTAAACAAATGTTCATAATTAATTTCAATAAATGACAAGTTAAAAAGGGCATGGAAAGTTCTTTTTTTTTGTATCGAAAAAATATCAAACCGTGAGACTAAAGTATCGAACCGAACCGAATCGTGAATTTTCTGTATCGTTGCAACCCTATAAATTACATATATAAATTTTAAACCAAAATGAAGATTTAAATGAACCAAAATGCTGGTTTAGATGATGAAATGTTAAAGCCTGTGAAAAGTTTTGCTAGTGTTTGTTGTGCCTGACGTTGCTGGAGCAGAGACAGGGTGCTGTTCTGTTTGGTGTGTAGGAAAACAGACGAGGATGAGAGGCTAAAAGTTCGAAACAGATGTGGAAAACAGAGAAGGAGGAACAAGAAAGGAGACGACACTAAAGAAAAGGTCTAAAATCAAGAGATCACATTAAGTGCCTCGGAGAGACAGATGGGGAAATCAAATGTGAGAAGCAGAGGGCGAGAGCAGAAAGAGAGAGAGCGCAGAGGTAAAGGAGTGAGGCCTGGTGTTTTCAGAATATCACATGACGGCTGCCATGTGTTAAAAATTACTGCCAGTTAAGTGTCTTCCCCAAAACCGCTCTGGAAAAAATATGTCTGCAATTTATAAAATGTGTTCCAGAGCGTTGCAAAGTAAAACCAGATTTACAAAACATTAAAAAAAAGCTTACCCCTCACCCTTCTCCTTTAAAACATGTTACTCCCTATTCTTTTTACACTCCCATTTCTTCTCAGCGCTCTCCTTTGCCCTGCAGGAGAAGATGTTTGAAAACAGCCACATCTGGTGAGCAGAGAGTCAGAGGATTGTGGATGGTGAGACCTTGGATTGGGGTATTTCCAGGCTTACAAAATGTGTGCGTGCACATGTGTGTGTTTTGTGCATAACATGTTGACAGCGGTTTGCTAATGGCTCTGAGTGGCTGAGAGCAGAATAAAGCCAGAGGCAACCGGCAGCCGAGGGATGCCCTCTGCTACTCGCATAAAAACACACACACACAGGCAGCACCGCCGCGACCCGTCCCGGGTCAGCGACGTCTCCTTTTATCTAACCATTACACACTTTCTCCTCGGCTCTTTCATTGTATCCCTTTCCCTTTCACCGCCTCACCTCCCTGTCAGCTCACAGCCATCTGAGTCCACTTTCAAACCAGGAGAAGGAAGATGTGCTAGAAAAAAAACGTTTCACAACAGCATTTTGACACACTGAGTGTATTCCGTTGCAACACCAAACACTTAAAACAAAAAACATCTCTTCAGAACTCTTACAATCACATCTCTCATAACTAAAAACTTATTTGAGACAACAGCACTTTGTTTTTTGTAAAATGCATTAAACTAGTAAACACACAAGTCAACTAGCTAAGGCTTGAGGTCATCTGACTTAACTGACGTCTTTGACGTTGCCTCAGCTGAGGATCCAAAAGAGCCCATCTGGTACTATTTGGTGATGCAAAAACACTGCAGACCTGTGATTGGTTCAAGTGAAGCATCACCTGTAGGCCTGAACAATGTCTCCACAGAAGTGCGTATCTTCAACCATTTTTGCACTATAATTTTTTTTAGTCTAGCTCACAGTTTGCAACATAAATGACTGCATTGTGTTCATAAATAATTACACAAGTAAAGATTTATTCATAGTGGAGTTGAGTATTGAACCATAACCCTTAGCCCTTAGTTCACACTAAGGAGGGGAATCCCTTTTATTGTACTAGGGGGAGGGCTAAATGTTTTCTCTGACCCATCAAACAAAGATTTATAAAGGGTACTTTTGAAATGCCCTGTGATGGACTTGCGACGTGTCCAGGGTGTACCCCGCCCCTCGCACGGTGACAGCTGGATATGGGCATCAGTGACCCACGCGACCCTGAAAGGAATAAGCGTGTACAGAAAATGGATGGATGGACTTTTGAAATGACAAAGTTTGAGCAAATACAATAAAAAGTGAGCTTTTTTTGTTAAAACAAACCTTCAAGTCTAGTTTATGCTAGTGTGATATCACACCTGTTTAACCATTGACAGTTGATGGTGTATTGACTTTGTGAAAGGGTGTCACATTTTGTAGGAAGATTAACTACTTGACCTTAAACTTAAAGGCTTAGAGGTAGTGGGGTAAGGATTCGACCCTAGTTCTTATGATTGTTCCCAGGGAAAATTCAAGGTCCAATGTAATGAAAGCCTGTCCCCTTATTCAGCATATTATCTACTCTGAAGAATCCATCTGTGCATTGTTGATCCTAAATCAGCTCCAGATTATGAGATGAAGAGGGAGGATGGCAAAATCCCAACGCAGCGTCACATCTTTGTAAAATGTTAAACTCTTACCTTCTTCTTTGGACTTTAGTCTTTAATGCTAGCAAACTTTAATATAAAGCTGTTGACAAATGCACTACATGCCAATAATTCCTTGCTTTTAAATGATTTTCTTGGCTGTGCTGAATGACATCAACCTGCACTGTCTGCACATCAAGCAGTCTGATTCGTGAGAACGTTAACGCGAACAGCTGGTTGTGAAAGTAAAAAAAGTTTGTTTTTTTACGACTTTACCTCATTATTGAAAACCTTGACTGCGTAAAATAAAAACGTCTGTCATCCTGACTTCATAAGAAGCAAAAAAGCAGAACATGTCCTTTTTATTAAAGGCAGCTGTATAATTTTTTTTTACAATCCTTTAACCATTTTAAAATGTGTGGGTAGGTTTATTTTGCTTTCTTCTGCAGATCACTGTTCTCGCATCCATCTCCCACTGACCCCCTCAAACAGCAGCAGCTTTTCAGGAAGAACAGCTCTAAAAACGTGTCCCCCACACCCACTACTGATTCTTCTAATGGCATCATCACAGAGCCACTGTTTTGTTTTTATGTAGCATAAACACAAATACACACCCACAGACTCCGATACACATGCTAATCGCTCTCCGGTGCTACAGATGGATGCCACCACTCTCTCTGGAGCATTGCCAGCGCCAGCCAGTGAACAGCTTGCCTGGCACAGCGCTCTGCATGTGTGAATGTATGAGTGCGACGCTCTCCGAGTCTGTGTGTGTGTGTGTGTGTGTGTGTGCCCACAGAAACAGTAGCGAAATAGCCAAGCACAGATGGGTGGCCAAATTCCCCGCTCCCAGTCCCACTCCTTCATACATACAAGAACACAAACACATGCACACTCTGACACGGGCGCACACATATGCTCCGGAATAGATACACACACACACACACACACATTGCACACGGAGTCTTGGATCTGCTTAAGTGTTCCCGACCTGGCACACGTTGCTGCTTGCACAGCTGCTTCCTCAGAGGCGCACACACTTATGGACTCACTCATGCAAAAGGAGGATTGCTGTTACACACGCGCGCACACACACACACACATCCGTGGTTAGTTTACACTTCCTGATTGTGGCATGAAAAGTTTAAAGTCCACCGCAACTCCTGCATCACCGAAAGCCCACACACAGGCAGACACACACACACACACACACACACACACACTCCTCTGAAGCTCAGAGACTCACACTTAAAGGGGTGCGTTATTTATGGCAGCTATTTCGTGTTGTGTAATTCAGGCTTGTTTTCTCCATGCTCACAAAAGGGAGAAACATCAAGGCGTTCAGCTGGAAAGCCTCTGGCAAAGTCCTACAGATCAGCATGACTGTGTTAAGGCACATCACTGTTTAGCTATCTGACAATGAAATGGAGACATGAAAGCTCTTCCTGGAACAATGAATTAATTACATAACAGCTGCGTACAACTGAAACCATTTCAAGTGCTCAAGGTGCAATGTGAAGTATTCTGACAGGCGATTTGATGTTTCAAGCACTGATCTATTGATTCACAACATGCAGCTCTAAAACACAGGAAGTTTTGAACCCACGCAAAAGAAATAGTCATTAAAGTAAACAAGTTGAACAGTAAATCTGCTGTCATGTCTGTCTTTTTACCATCAGCTCCTAATAAAAAATGCTGTAAAAGTAGCCATGAGGTGACGATGGAGAAAAAAACAGTTAATTGAACGATATTGGCTACTTTTAAAGAACTGTGCTTGTGCATACGTAATAAATTGCTAAATACAAAAACAAAGATGCAGCAGCTGCTACAGCCAGCTTACTGTAGCCCACAGTTTAGTTTTAAAGCAAGAGTGCTTGTCCATATGTTATTTTCAAGTGAACAAGTTCTTCTAAGGGGTGTTAAACATACATCTGTTTAAGTTAAGCAATTTAAGCATTTATTGTTACATTTTGTTAACCAAAATATATTAAATTGAACAAGAATAAAAAGAATTTGGAGTTATACATGGACCATTGTCTACCTTGATTTGCATCGACCACAGAAAAACTGTCAACCTTTAGGAGCTGATCTTTCACCAAGTTGTTTAGCAACAACCAATGTGCTTTACCAGATCGGTACCTTTAGTGGTGCAACACATACCAAATAACTGTTATCTAAATGTGATCTTAAGTCGGTTTTTGCCATTGCAATGAGCCATTGCAAAAAGGATCACATCTCCCCAGTAGGCAAATTTATAAAGCCATGCATCCATTCAACTCATCTTCCACCATAAAGGATGTTTTCAACAACAGGAGTTGTCATTAAAAAAATCTTTAATCAACTCAAGTCTTCATCCTGACATGTCACCCCCGAGTTTGACTCAATTTGCACAGAATGAGTTTGACTCATTTTGCATGTGTCTGACTGTTGCTATTTCACCTTGACAGTCCTGTACGGTAACCATTATTCCATTTTTGATCTATGTTTATTCTTTATTGTTACTGTCTTCGGCAGCACGACGGCTCAGTGGTTAGCACCGTCGCCCCACAGCAAGAAGGTCCTGGGTTCCATCCCCAGTTCGAACTTGGGGTCTTTCTGTGTGGAGTTTGCGTGTTCTCCTCGTGCTTGCGTGGGTTTTCTCCGGGTACTCCGGTTTCACCCACCCCTAAAAACATGTACAATAGGTTGCCTTCAGGCCCAGGCCGCCCTTGAAAATGAGATCTGAGATCTTAACGGGATTTGCCTGGTTAAATAACGGTAAATAAAATAATTCTATTATTTTTGTGCATTGATATATACTGCTTTGCAATATACTGTTTGTGGATTGATGTATGTATCTGCTGTTGCTACTACACCTGAATTTCCCCGCGCGAGACAAAAAAGGCTGTTTCTATTCTATTCTATATCATGTAATATCAGGTCAGCATATATTTTGTGGTGACGTAAGAAGCTGTTTGTTTTTGTGCTGACACTTTTTGACTCTGTATATGTATACTGAGGGCAGCCCTGGGTCTTAAGTATGTATGTAAAACGTGTGTAGTTCAGTAGACCACTGCAGCCATCAGCGTGAAGCATGTCAGATTTATGGGCCTGTTTTATTGTTTGTTTCTAGTTGATTTAAAGCAGAGAAAAGTTATCAATAGACATATTTACTATTGCAATATTGCACTCTATAGTTTGAGAATGTGATATTTGCATATTAGCAATTGAACTGTTATGTTAGCATCTGTAGCAAGGCATGCAGCTAGTTAAATATGTGTAATTCAGTAGACCATTGCAGCCAGCAGTATTATGTGCCTGTTTTCTGTATTCCCAGATAAAACAGACAGTAAAAACATTTTTTTAACTCGTGTTTTCGTCAATGTCTCACATTGTTTGGGTGCGCAACAGAATACTAAACTGTATTTTTGTATGAAACGCCCATCCTTAGCCCACACAGGGTCAAAGGGATCTGAAAAAAATAAATAGATAAGAGAGTTCAGCAATGGAAAAAGTCAGTCACTTTATAGTTAGTCTTTGCTCGGGAGGGTGGCAGCAGGTACCCCCGCCCCGGTACATTGGGGAAAGCATGGTGGCTGGAAGTGCCAACTGTGCTCCGGGTAGCCGTGCCAACTCTGCCAGCCTTGCAGTGTCTGTTTGCCAGCACCATCTGGGCCAAACAGCTCTGCGCACATACAGTACCTCTCCTCAGCGCAGAGGGCACCGACACACACACATGCATGGATGCGCACAAGAAGGCAAGGGCAGACGCGCACTCCAAACCCATGTAGCACCCGCAAATATGGACGGCACGAGCACCACACACACACACACATACGCACAGCCGGCCGCTGACAGCTCACCATCTGTGCACTGCCTCTGACTTCTCCCTCTGCTGCGTTCTCTGCCCTCATTTTTGCACTCATAAATGCTTCGTCCCTTTCCGTCTTTCCTCAGATCCTCCGACCGCATCACGTCTTATTAGAAAGAATTTCAAAGCTGCTGATCCCAGAGTTGTGGCATGTGCCCACAGGCTTAACATATATTTCATGATGGCATAGAGGATTATGATTTTTATTCAAGTTAGTCACTGAATAAGATAGACTCTACAGTTCCTGTCTTTGTGTGTTGGCTGCATTTTGACAAGTTTTTCATTAGATGAACAAATGAGATGAGTTACAATAAAAAGTACCACTATTGCATTCAGGAATTATAGGCTTGATGCATGTTTACTTGAACCAAAGTAGCCTTGCAGAAATCCCAAGATCAATAAAGGAACAGTGACAAGAAAGGGCAAAGAGAGAGTATAAAGAAGCGAGAAATATCCATCAATGTATCATTACAGAAATCTTCTCTTCAGGAGAGTCTGAATAAAAAAATGAACAAAGGAGAAGAAAGAAAGCTGGTGAGAAGAGCACTTTAACTTGAAGGAGAGAAAAGTAAGAAAAGAGAGCAGAAGTAGGAAGTGGGTAATGCGAGTGGAAAACCGCATCGGCGTTCACATCAAAGAAAGGGTAAAACGTGTCCACTGTCCTTACAGAGTTTTGCCTCTCATGTGTTTCTCATTTAAACCTGAGCTGTTTGAAAATGAAGGCCGAGGAAAGACACAAGCTCGTGTTTTCTTTCTGCTCTGGGTTCACATGTGCCTCTGGCAACTAGATCATTTGGGGTCGTTCTGCTCTTCCAGAACATCTTCATTTTTTACGTGTTTATGACAGTTTAAGAGTTTTGGTAAGAAAGGTAATACTTGAATCTGAAACTTCTCTTTCTTTCTTCCTTCCACTCTGCTCCATATTTTACTTTTCCTCTCACTGGCCACCAACTACTATAGGAACTGATTGTCCTCCCCCCACCATTATCCATCCTCTCCTCCTCCTCCCTCTGGCAACTGTATAACACCATCCGAAAGATCTATGACTGAACGCTTCCCCACTTCGATCCCTCTTACTTCCCACAGCCGCGCAGCCTCTCGTTTGTTTGCCTCCCTCCTCCCGATGCTCCCCCTCTCACACCGTCCAACTATTTCCACCACTCCTCTATCTCCGTTCACCCCTCTGTCCTTCTCTCCATTCATGCTCTGCAAGAAGTAGGCTCATTACAAACAAGAAAAATCCATTTGGAGCAGCCTTCTGCTGCCTCCGCGACCCCCTCTGAACTCTCCTGAGTGAAAATGGCCCACATACCTCCTCGTCTCGTCTCTCCCTCTTGGATTCCTCCTCTCTGTGATCATTTCTCTCTGTTTCAGGTTTTTCTGTGTGTTACTTTATTTTTTTTCCCTGAGCCACTCAATTCTTAGCAAAAAATCATTTTGGGCTGTCTTTGTTTGGGAACATCACAGGTTCAGGTTTTCAAAATTCAACTGAAAATTTGACATGAAAAATATAAACAAAATTATTCTAAATAGAAAAATATAAAGAATAAAACTCTGGCAATGAATGCAATGAATCATTCATTTTGCAGTTTTTGGCTGGAAACATGTTCTGATTGCTACTATTTCCAAAGCGCTGATTTAACATTTTATGCAAGTACGCATTTCTGATTGTGTTTTTATCTATTTATGCAGCTGTAAACACATCATAAACTCTAATATTCCTATTATGAGCTATCAGAACACTATGGTTGGATGGATCCTAAGCGGATGCATTGTTGTTGCATATGTGCAAAAGTTTCAAGCATGGGCAACAGATCTAACCACTTTGGGGTAATACCAAAAAAATATTGTATGCATCTAAAATTAGATATAATTTGTCAACACCTATTATCCATCAATACATTGCCCTGGCTTGCACCAACAATTACCCTTTTAACTATATATATTTTTTATTTTTCCAATAGAACTCATGTGTTTTATGGGAATTTTTGCCCCTGTATCACTCACACTGAGTCATTTCTTTCTATTCCCCTTAAAAACAAACCAGTTTGTATCCACAGCTAATAACTATATAACTCATAGTTGCCAAATATAAACTAATTATTGGACTGATTTGGCTGATAGATAATTAATTACTACATCTTGTCATTTTCTCTCTTGTTCTTCTCCTCAAACGTCTAATCTGCAGCTCTCCTCCTCCACCGTTCTCACTTATCTCTTCTCTCTCACCCTGTCTGCTAAAATCTCGTCTTTTCTTTTCACCCTTCGTTCCTCCCTCTGGTGCTCCCCCCTTCTCTCCTTCTGCTCTGCCATCATCACAACATCTGATTAACATATGTCTGAGCTTTCACTCCCTGTCAGCTTGCAGGCATCATCTGCACGCGGGCTAAACCCACACAGGCGCGCGCTCGCGTTCACACGATCTCATTTCTCAGGTTTAGGAGCGCGGAAGACAAATAAAGCCACCAAAATTCCCCTGATCCTCCTTTTAACTGCGTTTACATCCCCCTCAAAGCAAGTGTGTGTGTGTGAGAGCGTGCTGGCAGCAGCGAGTGTGAGAGAGGAAAGCATCTTAATGTTACTGCAAGACTACAAGCCTCGTGTTCCCTGGTGTGCTGCTTAAAAATGCCAGTAATGGAGGAAGAGGAGGATGGGGAAGAAACACAATGAGAAAGATGAAAATGTGTGTCTGTTGATAAACAACAGCAGTAATGCCACAAGCTCCCCTGAGACCCGTGCCTTTAAAATTACAGTCACACATGCATTCAAAGTTCTTATTTCTTTTGGCATGATTTAGTTTATTAGACAAACAGTTGGTAGCTGACAGCCCACTCCTCAGTTGTTGTCATTATATATGGTTGACAGTCTGTGTGCATTATTTGTCTGTCTGTTAGCAAAATATCTTATAAAACCACTTGATGGATTTTAATGAAACTCTTCAAAAGTAATCATTAAATGTACATCTACAGCTGAGTAATGGTCGATTCCAGATGGCCACTGCAGCTAATCAATCTTAGCAAAAACCAAATTGGCTATATCTAATTTAGCTTTACAAATATTGAGCTAAAAGCTGGTGTGTTAGTTCAACCATCCTCAACAAATATTAACAGATCTTACAAGATCTTTGTTTAAAATGTTGGCATCGGCCAGTAATTTTGGATCTTGGACTTTGCTATTCTTACCAGCTGACTTGTCAGTGCTGTCCACTCTTTAAATGCTAAGAGTTTATTTCCATGTCTGTTATTTGGAGATGATGAATCGGTTTTGATGAAGATCAGCATCTCCAAATCTGAGTCCATGATCCTCCGTCAGAAAAGGGTAGATTATTCTCTTCGGGTTGGGGGTGAAGTTCTGCCTCTAGAGGAGGAGTTCAAGTATCTTACGATTTTGTTTACATGTGAAGGAAGACTGGAGCATGAGATTGACAGTATTGGGGACTCTGTACCGGTCTTGTGGTAAAGAGGGAGCTGAGCTTTAAGGCAAAGCTCTCTGTTTACCAGTCAGTCTACATTCCTACCCTCACCTTTGGCCACAAACTTTGGGTAGAGACCAAATTAATGAGACTGTGGGTGAGAAGTTCAGCTATCTGGGAAAGATTCAGAGTAGAGCAGCTGCTCCTCAGCATCGAGAGGTGCTTCAGTCATGTCTGACTGGGAGGAAACCCCGGGGAAGACTCAGGACATGCTAGAAAGGCTATAGCCATGTTTCCATCCAATTGTATTGCAAACTTTGACCAAACTTTTTAAATGCGTGATTTCATCTACTGGTTTGGAGAGAATCAACCAGGCTATGCAAAGCGCAATTACAGACATTGAAGTTATACAAGGCTGTAATATACAGGAAGTAGAAGTTACCAACTAGCAGGCACCACACATTTCATGACAAAGGAGAGAATTTTCAGGGATTTGTTGCTATTGGACAAGTTGTAATTGTTCTGTCATATCCACTAGTATTGCAAAGTTCCAGAGATGTAGAGAAGGAAATGCAATTCTATGGAAATGTCTGGGAAGATGCCGACAGCAGGAACAGCTGATCAATCATGTGATGTAAATGATCGCTACATCAAAACTTATTCTGCAAATGTGTTTCCATCTCCCCTTTTGTGCATTAACTCTTTTTTTGGAAAAACCAAAAACTACCTCAAGGGAGCGTAAATTAGTTTTTTCAAAGTCGAGGATTTTTTTTTTTTTTTTTTTGCTGCCGTTTTCAGCAACTTTTTCTATTGTGGTACTTCAAAATGCTCAATTGGCCCAGGAACACCTTGGAATTCTCCAAGAAGAGCTGGAAAAGATGGCTGGGGAATAAGAATTCTGCGCCTCTCTGCCCTGTGATCCGACTCTGGAACAAGCAGAAGATGATGGATGGATGGATGGATGGATGGATGGATGGATGGATGGATGGATGGATGGATGGATGGATGGATGGATGGACTGATTGATCTCTTTTAATGGGCAGAGCCAATGAAATTAGCACAAAATCATAAGATCTGTAAGCAAGTTATTTCCATAATTCTCTCTCCTCCCTCGATCTCAGCTTGACTTGAATCAATCCACATTCACCATCTTAACAAAAAACATGCAGTCACAGCAACAAATGCAGGTAACCAAACAAATGCTTGATTGAGAGGCTTGCCAAAACACATAATCCAACATGCAATGACAAAAAGCTTCACAAAACTCCACAGCCAAATAGTGGATGATTGTTTGCGTTGGTCGACATTTTGTAATACCTGTAATTTTGCCAGTTTGTTGTAATGGCATTCTTGCCATTTGAACAATTTTGTTAAAAAAGGGAGGGGAAAAAAAGGGGGACAATGGAGGCACCAGCACGGCAAATACCACATTTGCAACTGTACAGGACACAAGTCGTGCTGAGTTAAATAACTCTCTCTGTGTGTGAACAAGCGTTGAGGGGCTTGCTTTATTCAAGAAGTAAACAAGTCAGCTTTTCAAGGAAGTGCGCCGCTGGCCACAGCTTTGTCAAAGCTTGCAACAAAAACACATGTGTGCTTAAATTCAAAACAGACAAATAAAAGGAGCTCTAAAGAATCATTAACACGCTGCATTGGAGAGGAGAACATAGTTGCAAAAGGGATTACTTTGGATTTTTAAATTGTCTTTGTGCAGAACGCAGCTTGTGATGCTTGTGTCATGTGTGCATAAGAGGGTGGGGGTGTTTCTATAGGAAAGGTTGGGAGGGACGTTTTTTTATGGAAGACTTGGTAAACTCAAAGGAGATTTATAAGGACAACTCAATGATGAGTCAATGAGGTGCTCTTCAATAGCAGGGGTGATGGAGTCACACACACACACTGACGTCCCATAGGAAATCTTCTGGTTGTTCTCTACGTGGAGCTTTAATGGTGCGAGGTGATGTGTGAAAGGAAAGCAAGGTTGCAAGAACTAGTCATACATGGAAAAATACAAAGATGCAGGGTTAAATTTGGACTGACATACCCAGACATTTCTGCCTCCGTTCCCATATTCCCCATGCAGACTAAGCTACGCTCTTGTGCTGTCTGAGTCTGTGTGTGTGCGCAGCCTACACAAAGCCCAACCTCACAGAGTTTACGCCCCAGTGGAGACCATTAGTAATTCCCTACCAGACACGCTGGGAAGACATAGTTTGAGAGAAACACGGGCAAAGAGGCAAAAAAAAAAAAAGGGTGGAGAAGAGCGATGGAGAAAGCGAGACACGGAGCGAGGAGGGGGGTGGAGCGGAATCAAGCGAAGACGGATGAGAGAAAGAGACAGTCGGTGACAAACTGATACACAGACACACACACAGATGGGAAGATAAATGAGCAGATCTTCTGGCAGCGCTACATAACGCTGAAAGGAAAGGGAAAAAGGGAACATCAGGGCAAACGTTGGTGCTCTTCTTCGTTTTTGACTGACCAAAGATGGCCTCGGCTTTAGTGCAATCTGACGCAACGTGCCAGAAACCGTCTCAGTGCTGCATGTCAAAGTCCTACTTCAACCATCAAACCAAAGGAGGAGGAACTGTTAATGCTGTTGGAAATGAGCCACACTTTTTAATGGTTACTATCCCACATGAGCGAAAGAGAGGTTGAAAAGTAAACGAGCCAGGTTAACAAAAAAAAAAAACCAGACCTGCACTCATCTGCATGCATATTTGTGTTGCAATGGCTGCAAGTGAGCAACCGTAGAGGACAGACAGGAGCACATGACCTGTGTGTGTGTTGATGTGTGTGTTGATGTGTGTGTTGATGGTATCAGAGAAAAAAAGAAGGAATTGCAGAGAGAGTGAAAGTGAATGCAGCGGAAAAGGTGCAATCAGCAGAGTTAAAAAAAAAGATAGAAAGAAAGAAAAAGAAAGCAAGCCAGAGACTCCCCGTGTGTGCGGCAGGTCCCCAGCCATCTGGACACTCTCCTCCCTCCCCTACCTCCCCCGTCGTTCTCCTTTTCCTCTCCTTCCCCTCTCTGCCGACTGGTGCGCTATTCATGGCGGACCCATTTCACCTTTCAGCGTGTTACACCCGCTCGCCACAATACATGCTAATGAGGTAGAACAAATGAGTTTTTTTTTCTTTCTGCGGGTGTGCGCAGGGCTTTCAGCGTCTGTGTGTGAGTGGGTGGATTGGTTGCTGATTTTTTTTTTCGCTCTCTTTTTTTTATTTCAATCTCAGCTTCCACAGCGCTCGCTTAACTGTCGTAAGAGTTGTTAATGTTAATGCAGAAACAGTTATTGCTTTCTCACCTGAAGGCAAACGATTGCTGCAGTTTGCTGACACATGATCTCGTCTTGTTTTGACAGATGCTTCATTTTTGGAACGCTGCACACGAGAAGCTTTCCAGTAAATTTAATGTACTGCCTATATAAGATTTAACCCCACTTGGTTGTAGTTCCTATAAATTCACACATTGACTCGGCCCAGTTCCACTTGAATCCACTCTGTGATGACAAAGTGGACGTGAGACAGATGAGAAAAGAGGGGGATGAGCGCACTTTTGCAGATCTCCGCATCTAGGATGACAGGAGATGAAAAGAAGCTCTTGATTTGTCACAACAGTACACGAGACACTGACGCTGGTGGTGAGAGGAGCGATGACGGAAATAAATAAAAATTAGGGAGGCTAGAAGAGGAGAGCCACGGCGTTGAAAGGCTGAGGAGCAACCCAGAAACCGGAGAGAGAGAGGGGAGAGGAACGTAGAAAAGGAGGAGGAACAAAACGCGCAGCTGTACGGACAGAAGGGACGACATACGGTTTGTCAAAAATCACCCACCGTCCGTTAAAGATTCTCACTCAGCTCTCGCTCTGTCAGTAGGTGGCGCTAGCGACGCATCTGTAAACCTGCCAACTCCCCTCCTTCCCCCTCCTTCCTCCCCTTTTTTCTTTCTCTTTCCATAGTGAATCATTGTGACAGCCTGGCTTGGCAGTCATAATTAACCGAGTGCACTAGCTAGTGTAGCACTCCGCAGTGAGCCGAGCACAGAGTGGACTGCTCCCAGGGAGAGCTGCCACCGGGCATGATGACTGTGCGTGTGTGATGACTCGTGTGTGTGTGTGTGTGTGTGTGTGTGTGTGTGTTCCTTCCAATCCAAAGAGTGTTCGAAGCATCTCCGAAGCGCATGCTAAACCCTGCCCTTTCATCAGATTGTCATCCTCACCAACAATTACGACTCAAAAGTGAGTGTGCGTCAAGTTATTTAAAAAAAATGGAGGAAACAAGAAGGGTGGCTGTCATCACAGAGCATAAAGGCAGCTGCTTAACTTCTGTGTGAATATATGTCTTAAATATGGTCATTTTAAACAATGTATGATATCTGCCAGATTTATGTGTACAAACGCCTGGTTTTCTGTAAGCTTGTATTCCTGTTTGTGTCATTAAATCCTAAAAAATACATTTATTTTTATTTCTAAATCTAAAACACGCATTTCACTTGCAATTGTTCTGGAACATATTGAGTTATTTAACACTCAAGTCATAACATTAAAATAAGTTCTCCTTATCAGATGCAAATTTCTTTCAGTCAACACAAAACAGTCGAAATCAGTTTCACTGAAGTTTTACATGGATTAATAGAAATGGTGCCACAGAACAGCAACAGGAACCAGGCCATTCCTGGCTCCCCTCCCGGCCCCCGGGGCCCGGAGCCCAGCCCAACTCCGCACACAATGGGCTCTGGGAGAATGAGAGGAACCACCGGCCATCCAGAGATAGCCCCTCTGGTCAGGAACCAGAAAGGGAACCAGAAGGAACCTGAGATTGGGGGGGGGGTGGGGTGGAGGGGCCCAGAGGATGGGAACCCAGTCAGCAAGAGAGAGAAAAGGGTGGAGACGGATGACTGGTTGGGGTCAGGATGTGTGTGAAGGGAACGGTTTGTGTCTGTGCGTTCAGATAAATGTCTTGTTCCCATGCTTCGATTTATCACACACACACTTACACACATAAACACACACGTTACTTTCAGGTTGATAAAACTGAAACACTGATGCAGGATGAAAGGCAAATAGGGTGGTGAGACCAGCGGCCTTGGACCTGACCCTGTTTGTCTCGGCTCCTGCTCGGGGTAAGTGGACCGTCCTGGCGGACTTCCTCAGACCCTGCCTCAGGCATCAAACAGTGAGCTGATAACAGGAGCCAGAGATGGCAACATGGAAAAAAAAAGATGGAGAAAAAGGTCAGAAAGTGCTCATCCTGACCAGACCTGGTCTGCTTCTAAGGCCTCCAATGAAACACACATGCTGCTGTTTCCATGACAACAAGTGTTGGTGATCGTGTCAAAGGACATGTGTGTGCTCTCATACTGTATGCATAATGCAACCACAGACACATGAAGTGCACTGACTGATTCTGACTCTGGATTTTTTAAGCTCTTTCTCCATGTGAAATATAATTGCTATCAGTTTTCAGCTGAAGAAAAGAACTCTAAAGCCAGGGACACACCAAACGCGTTTTGAGCAGCGAAAACGCTCCGCATGGCCTGTCGCGGCTGCTTGTCAACAG
>JAUBOC010000149.1:9210651-9221099 GCA_032275365.1 Anablepsoides cearensis | reverse complement strand
CGCGTCCACATAGACTTTGCATGTAAACTGGCTGCTTTGGCTGCTCAAAACGCGTTTGGTGTGTCCCTGGCTTAAGAATGTGTCCATTATCTTTGACAGAGGTTTTATCTGTGAAATTTAAGATATTTCTTACATTTCGAGTAAAAACCCTTTAAATGACCACAAGACAAGTTCCAAATTGCTCTCCTCCTCTGATGTGCCGTTTCTCCTTCACCAGAAACACACAGTAGATGCTTTTCCCAACTGTATCATGAAGAAATCCAGCCTCACTGGCATCATATGAAAAGTAAGAAGTTCTTTTAGTTGCAGGCTATGCAATATTTTATAACCTTTTCTCTACAAATGATGAATACAGCCCTTTTTTCCTAACCTCATAATCCCCAGTTGCACTGTATTTTTTATTACAGTAGAGCTGCTATATATGTAGTATATTGTGCAAGCTGTTGTTAAGAATGTGAACTCTGTGACAGAAACTACAGATCTCATATCTTAATCCCTAAATGTTGAAATACTTCTTGGACATAAGTATTTTAATATCATCTAAAAAATAATAAGCAGAAGTTATTTAGAAACTAATACATTTGATTTGACGGCATATACTGAGGATTTCACTCTGCTTCTCCTTTTGTTGTCTGTCACTACTTCCATCTCCCTCAGATGCATGACTCCATGGCTTCTGGCTTCAGTCTGCGGCCGTTTAGAGTCACAAATGATACACTTCATTTTCGCTCTCTCTCCCTCTGTTTCCAGGGTCGTGTTCTCCTGCTGGCACAGGCAAACAGGCTGACATCAGAGCCACAAACACACAGACCTCGCTCGCCCTGTGTAATAATGTGGTTTTCATTCTGAAACACAACAATTTCACTTTGGATCGTTCCCACTGGTCCAACTGGGAGCTGGTCTGTAAAAACGTCTAGGCAGGCAGGAGAAATACGTGCTCCAAAATGAAAACAGAGCCTTGGCTATCTATATTGAAATTCACATATATTAAAATCTCAAAACAAAGACGGGTCTGTCTTTTCCCTGCTCACCGTGACTTTGGCACAGTTCTGCACCTTATTTATCTACGTGATAGATATCTTATTTTTTCCCCTATTTCACCTTGCCACACTTGTCACCTTCCTCTCCTCCCTATCTCTGTTTCTGCCCCCCTGCCTCAGCCGTAATCACAGTCTAATCCTCCGCAATCAGTTCCCCGTGAAGATACCACCCGCTTTCGGCACCACCACCAACAACAACAACACATCGCACACATTTGAGCAAACACAGGTCTATAAAGACTCAAAAGCAGCTAAACGCCACCCAGGTTTGATCATCAAGGTGGTTGGAACATATTCAAAATAATTGTATATTCAAGCAATTTAAGTTGAAACATTGCACAAGAATTAAGAAGTTTTGATGGGATAGGTTTTGCAAAAGATTAAATTTTCTCTTCAATAAAGACAAAAAATGTGGGATCAGGATAGACACAAATATGCATGTTTGTGTGTGTGTGTGTGTGGACGCTTATTTACTACATTGAGACAATTTTTCAGACAAACACAGCCTCAATGCTCCTTATGGTTCCCACAGATACAAATTAATGTTTTTGGGTGGGGGGTCAGCTTTAGGACCAAGGTGTGAATTGAGTTTGGGTTAGCTTCAGGGTCAGTTATGTGGAGGTTATGTTTAAGTTAAAGGGTCACAGTTAGGTTATAGAAATGAATGGTAACTGAATGTAAGTCAATGCAAAGACCCCATGAGGATAGAAGAACAAATGTGTGTCTTCCACCCTCAATCAGCTGATGACTTGGTTTTGTTGTCGTCCTGCGAGGCAATAGCCCAGGGCAATGCACGGCTAATGCATTAGTCTCTTTGGCAATTAGGGGCATCTGTCATGACTCGGTCCATGTTTTTGTGTGACTGCATCTTGTAGCCTTGGGCAAGGTGGTAAATACAAAGAGCCTTATTTTAACCGATCCCAGATACGGAGGACTTTGGTGCTGATTCAGTGTACGCTAACTTCTCATCGCTGAAATCTAATGACAGCCGTAATTGTTTTGTTGTTATTTAGCTCGTCGCTGGCAAAAAGCCCAAACTCTGCTATTGTAGATGCTTAGAGAAGTGTTTGACTGAGACAAAGTGGTAAAAATGTTGCACGCTGTGGTTGTAAAATGCATTTGACTACTCCACAAAACTGTGTTGTGTTACAGGAACAACACTGATTTAATAGAACATAATTGGCAGTAGCAATGGGCTCAGCATGCTTTTGTTAAGCAACTAAATGACAAAAAGCAAGACATGGGTATGTGGTGCAGTGTGCCTATCTTTGTATTCATGCATACAAGAAGCAGCAGCAAATGTAATTTGTGACTCGTGTGTGTGTGTGTGTGTGTGTGTACTTGTCTGTTAATATGCCATTCCACACAATTCTCATAATACTGCTCACCCCATCAAACACACAGCGTTGTACACCTCCTCACATGGTACACTCAAAGCACACTCGGCATGCCTTCATTCTTGATTGACAGCCCGGCCATATGGTGCTGAGCTGCGTCGCTTTGTTTGCATATCCGACTTCTGTTTGTGAGCACGTGAGAGACCAATTTGGTGGGTGCACAACTTTGTGTCTGTAAATGTGTGCGTGTACGCATATAAGTTATAAGGATGTGTGAGACGGTTATATTTGCAAACACGAAGTCTCAGATGCATCACATTTCACAATCTTTTGTGCAGCTGTGATTTATTTTTGTGTGTGATACTAGCAAATAGGGAATGTTAAAAAAGGAGTTTGTGCAGTAAAAAAAAAAAGGTTTTCCTAAAAGGTTAACTGCTGTATCATGGATCTCTATTATATAGAGTTTAATTTTGACTAGATAAGCTAATAGCTGGTCTGAATGAGGTCAAAGTGGATTGATGTTGTCTTAAAAATCCAACTCTCAAAGATTTTGTCAATTTAAGTGCAATCTATTCTATTAATCATTACATTACCCTCAATTTCCCATTAAATGGTAATCCCTGAAGAAATATTATAATATTTCTACCAGAAGTGTTGCATTGATATTTGCGGCATTCATTTTTTAGCCTGTTTTTCCTGGTGCCTCCAGGAGTCCCTGTGAGAAGCAAGGTACAAACCTGAACAGGTCTGAGGAGTCCGATCCTGGCTGAGGGTCATTATCCTGCATGTTTTACTTGTTTCCCTGCTCTAACACACTTGTTTCAGCTATTAAATTACCTCTTCAAGTTCTACAGAAGCCTGTTAATCACCAATTCATTTAAATCAGCTGTGTGGCCTTTAAGGACCAGGACTGGACACCCTTGATTAAATAAATTATCATCTAATACTTATTAACTGCAGTGTACTTTTATGAACTTGTATGAAGCGTTAGTGTTGGAAAAAAATTTAACAATCCACTTTGTCTTGGCTCAACTCAAACTAACCATAAACTCACTAATCTGATAAGAATTAAACTCCATTTCTCTAAATTGAGCCACTTCAAAAAGTTATCTTCAACAGGTAACATATAAATTTTTCATAACATTTACCCAAAACCCCACTACAAAACATCTAAACTGTCCTTTTAAGGGAAGAAGGCTTTGCTCTCACTAAAACACCCTCAAACTAACATCTTGGCAATAATTTGACTGTTCGCAGGGGAAGCATAAAAACCAGAACCCCAAATTCTTTGCAGTAATGGAAAAATTGAAAACGTGAAAAAAAAGGAGCTAAAATACTTTATCTCTTCCCTAACTGAAAGTTATTACATTTTCTGAATGGTATGACTTCTTAATGGTTAGCATATGTGGATGTGTGTGCACAGAGAGAGTGCAGTAGTTGAGGTTAAGCTAATAGCACAAGCAGAGGAAGAACTGGGAACCCTCGGTTTATAAAGGATACTTGTTTCCCTGCCTCACCGAAAACCAGATGTTGATAAAGAGACATAGGGCGGGTGGAGAGAGGACAGATGGAAAAGAAATTACTGTTTCTTGAGCCAAACGTCTTAAAAACATCTGCAAAAAAATTTCAAACCTAACAGGGGAAGATGGATTTATGTTCTCTCTCTCTCCCTCTCCTTTTTTTGCATAAATTTTCATTTCTCCATGAGAATTTCTCATCTGCGCTGCGCCTGCTTTCAGTGTTAACAAGATGCCAAAATCTGGAGCTGTTTAACTCTTGGAGAAGTTGGATTTTTCCACAAATGGCTTCAGCATGAGGAAAAGACAAACGCAGGAGTCATAAAAAACCTCGGAGAGTGGCACCGTCCAGTCCACGCAAATCCTCAGTCATGCTAAAACACAACAAATGTCCAGATACGTGGCAAAAACAGACACACATGCATCTTCCAGACAATAATTCACGTTAAACTGGAGCTACTGGGAAACGCTGAGCTGAGGCAGGGATGTCCATATGGTGAGAGTTCAGGAGAGGGAAGGAACAGATGCTTTGATTAAAGGGCTGTCAAATCCAAATCCATGAGCCCAGATGGGGTCATGAAGGTAGATCAGATGACAGCACAGATTTTTAACCAGCAAGATGTAAAGATATATGTTTTTACAGGATCCGTCGAGATGAACAGACAGGATCTATATACACACTGGTTGAGAGGTAGCTCTTGAGATCTCTATCTATTCATCAATACACAGCCACGGCCTCACACCTAATCTCTTGTCCTGCTGAATTGCAACCATTTTCGATTTTCAGGCAAAGAAATCAGGTCTTTTTAATGCTTTTTGTGGCCAAAAATAAAATGCAATAAAATAGGTAAATCAATAGCAATAGTTGTGGTGAGTTAGGGCATCTTTTTTTCAAGGTGGAAATGGCTTTGAATATAATTTTCTTTTAGAAAAATAGACTGTAATTTTGCTGCTATTGAGGAGTATATCGAGTGGGAATGAACAAATACTTGGTAGGGTGGCTAGCAATGATTCAGGCGAGCGAAGGGCGGATGGGGAATAAAAGGGTCCCTGCGAGAACAGGATGCTTTATAAGTTAAACAAAACGAAGCTGTTATTTGGCCCCATTTTGAGAAAATGGAGCAGCTCTTTTCATATCTTTATTTAACCCCCACTGTCCCAGCTCCGCGCTCTCGCTCTTTATCTTTGAGCCAATTTCCCCCCAAAAATGGCCCTTCCTCGAAATAATTGACACTCTGCGTTTATCGTCGGAGACACCTGCTGTCGGTTTGACAACAAGACAATCAGATGGAGCGAGCCGCCACCGTCCCATTGTCCCGGCTCCCTGTTTGTCTGTGACACTAAGTGACAACAGCTGGAAGCCCTCTCGTCCGACAATACCCATCATGCAAGTCAAATCGTGGCACAAAAGAAAAAGGCCTCATTATTTGGTGTGATTTTAACCGGCAAGAAGCAGAAACAATGATGTAATTGTGTCTACTGAAGGTGGATACAAGGCTAACTGGAAATGCTAAAACATTTGGATCTATTTGATCTGTAGTTCTAAACATTTTTACTGAGGCTGTACAATATTATACAACTTATTGTTGAATATCGCAACGATGACGTGTCACAATTTTCTCACTCTTCTTTTTCTGTTCTGTGATTATGATGCTTTTGTTTTAGCTTCTAAGATAATATGATTTAAACTGGGTGTGGCATCAATGACAATAGAAGCCAATCTGATTCTGTCTAATATTGACGATTGATTATCCATATACCATGTAGAATTAGCTGTGTGCATCTATAGGTGCAGATTCAGCTGCAGACCTCCGCCAACACATCTCTTAACACACATTTCTGAGCACACAGACTCTCAGGTCGCTCCTGTCTTCTTCTTCTTCTTCTTCTTCTCCTCCTCTCAATGTAATTGACTGAACACATCAATACTTGGAGGGGAAAAAAACAGAATGTCCACTGTCTGCATCTATTGATCCACACTCCTCTCTTTCTCTCACTCCCACATGTCTGCTGATCTTAATTACACTTATTTTTACCAGGCTATTCAGGGCAGCTGCCCTTTTCACAAAATGTACGGCGCATCCAGATCTATACATCAAAACTAATGAGAGAAAAATCGAATATCCAAGACAACAAGCCGGGGCGGAGGCTGCACGTGATGTTCTTTTCTTTTCTTTTCCTTTCTTTTCTTTTTTTTTTGTATTACAGCAAGAAATAGTTCAAAAACTGATTGTTTATGTGAATTTTTTATGGTTAATTTTGACAATGACACATTTTTATAAAGGAAGCAACTTCAGTTCAGATGGCATTGGCTGCTTTTGTCTCTGTTTCCTCCAGTTTGGTGGCTTTTCACAGTGATCAGTTTATTTTGCCCACTCCTCCACCTCTCACACGTTCACACGAAGGCGTAAAAATGACTTATATAACCAGGTTTTATGGAGAGGTGGCCTGTCCATTCTTCAGCGATTGTTTTTGCATGAACAAGGTAAATAGAAAAAAAAAAAAAAAGCTTCCAACGCGTGCTGTTTCACAGCTCCTGCCTCCCATCAATCAAACCCGTCTGTGTGTCCTTGGCATTTGTGTGAGCGCTCCCACCTTTCTAACCCCTTAAACCTCAGCTGAATCGCTAAACAAAGTCCATTAGAGACGGCGGCACAGTAATCTCCTTCCACATGCTCCAACAAAGACATATGGTACGCTTCTCTTTTCAAACCAATCTCATACGAAACATACAAACACAAACAGACTCGTTTTTCTTCTCCCTACCACCCGTGAATCCTTCTCCCTTCCTGCGGCTAATCTTTGAATGCACGCTGGATGACAGGTGAATATTGAGGAGCTGCGCGATAACGGGGGTAACATCTTCACTCCGACGCATTATCATCGCTCCACATCACCGAGAAGAAGCGCCTATTCAATATCATCACCCCTGGCAGGGACAAACACACTGTCTCTGTCTGTGTGTGTGTGTGTGTCCTTTTGTATTCATGAGCTATACTGTACCTGAACGTGCACCTAATCACACAAACACATACACACACAAACACACACAATCACATCCAGTGGCTTATCTCCTGGAATAAGAAAAGAAGCTTGTCAGGATGGCACATTGTATGGGTGGGTGTTTGTGTGTGAGTGTGTGTGTGTGTGTGTGTGTGGAAGGCAATGTGCATTAGGACGATTACAATATCAGCCGACTCCAGATGGAGGCAGGAAAATAAACAGTGAATGAGAAAGCGAGGGAGCTCGGGGACAGACATCGTGAGAGGGAGGCTAAGAGAGAGATTCTGTATGTGTGTATTTGTGTGTGTGTATGAGAGTGGTGGTCTGCTTGTGTGCGATACAGCTAGAAAAAGTAAAGTTAATTAGCAACTCAGTCCCAGTCTATATACAGAGGATGGACTGAGCAGAGAATGTGAGACAATACCGTCCGGCACGTGTCCATCAGTTTGTATTAAAGGCGGCAGTTAGCTGTCCCAGCTGCCTGTCTGTAATCACACTGTTTATGCAGCTGTGGTGCTGCTAAAAACCCAAGGAAAATAATTGTTTTTATAAGCACGATTTAGTGATTTTTTTTCCCATTTTTCCTATCCGCCTCTTCACTCCCCCTTTGAGTCTTGTGAGTTTCGGTGTTAAAAACCCGAACAAGGCCAATAAAATCAGTTTGTAGTGTTCACCGTTGGCTCCGACATTAAATAAGAACCTGTAAAAAGGCGAGCTTACAGCCACAATAAAACAAACCAAAAAAAAAAAGACTTCTTGTGAGGATGCACACGCTCCCCGTTAGCCCAAACACCTTCACAGGCGAACTCCTTGCCCCCCCTCCCCCTCCGACCCCTTTAAACCACAGCTGCTCTTTCATGGGTGATGAAATTCAATAAGCTGTGAGGGGGAACTGCCCTCTTGCTGATAACCATCAATAGGCCCATCGATCTACGGTGGCACGAGCGTGCGCACGCAAACACACCGTGATCTCATCTATAATTCACTGTGGGACTTGGTAACAGACGGCTCGGAATAATCAGAACAGATCTATACATCTCTGAGGAGTGCACGGAACACTGATTTTAGCTGACGTTTGCCCCCTCCTGACTCTGCAAACACTGGAAGAGAAAAATAAACTGGCATACTAATGTTACATTTTCAAGCTTTATTAAAAAAAAATACCTCATCGTGCAAGAAAATAACTGAATATGAGTTTCTGCACAATAGAATCGAAAAGTCAGACGCAAAACAAAAGATTTCCTCTTCAAGCATGCTGAAACACGTGTAATGCAACGAAAGCTGATGCAGAAATACACCCAGGCTTCAAGATGAACTGAGTCAACATCACTTATTCACCATACAGCCAACCTGGACCGCATCCAAACGTCTGTGTGTCACACTTAAAAAGAAGTGCTTTGTAATTACATCACAAGCGCTGAGGCTTCAGTGCGACTCAACGCTGGAGGGAAAATGTGTGTGTGTGCGTGTGTGTGTGAAATAATAGCAATTCATGGTTTTGTTGCTGTGATCTTAAAGCTGTGTTTGGATTCAGCATAAACCACTAGAAATCTATTAGCTGTGGTTAACATCAGAAAGCGTTAAAAGGAAGGGTGGGAGGGAATAATCTGAGCGAAGTGAGTGTGGGTGAGTGTGTCATCTGCACAACAGATTGAGCGAGCGTGCGGGCCAAACACTAGCTCTTTTTTTTTTTTTTTTTTTTTTTTGCAGCATCATAAACTGCCAAGGAGGGTTTGTGTTTATGTTTCAGCCTCTGTGTGTGTGAAGGCGAGAATAAAATGGCTGCCATCGTTTTCTTCTTTTTTTTTTTTTCCTTCTACAAGGCCATCCATGTGTGTGAGCAGTGGTCTGATGCGTTTGACCCTAAAGCCTCAGAGCTGGCGGAGGAGGAGGAGGGAGGGAGGGAGGGAGAACAGGTGTGAGGCAGGCTGGTGGCTGGGCAGATGGCCCCTGGAAGTGCTAGATGATGCTGCGGAGTCTGGACCACAGAGCAGCTTTAATACAAGCCTGTTCCTCAAATCCAGTGATAACCTGCGGACAGCATCTGTCATTCACTCCCCGTCTGTTTACCTTTCATTTATTCCCTCTTTATCTTTATTGACACTACAGGTCACGGCTATAATTTAAACCTTATGGTTTAAATTGAAGGAAACAGACGATGCAACGCTCAGCCGCACAGCATCCATGTTGCTTATGACCTCTGAGGATAAGAATAATTACTGGTAGTGAGTGAAAACTGGAACGAAATGAACAATCGCGCTTAAGCATTTGAAAATATCCAATAATCAGTGTCATTACATTAGCTGTCGCATAGAAGTGCAATAAATCATGGGCTATAATTCAAACATTCACATCCTAATGTTTTAGTCTTGACTTAGATAAGAGCAGCTGTGAGACAAAACAGAAATAATTGCCTGGAAGAAATGTGGATTTATCACCACTGCTATTGCCATATTCAACAATCAGCCCTAATATTAGTCCAGATTGTAAATAAAACATCAGAAAGACACCTGTGTGTTGGATTATAACAGAGAAACTTGCTTATAAATGATTCCTCATTTGTTTCAGTTCATATCAGACACACTGTGTGTTTAAGATGAGTTATAAATGCTCAGTCTTTTTCTCTCTCTCAAAAGACCATTTTGAAGCATAAATAAAAATGTCCAAGCCGTGTGGTTCTTACAGAGATCTTTTTTCCTCCATCTCTAATCTGAGCCGTGAGAACAGTCTGCAGCAGCCTCCCACCCTAAAACCCGCATGTCTGCTCTTTTCCCAGCCAGGGCCAAAGATTCCCACTGGAGTAAAAATACACAGCAACAAGCCTTTAATTTGAAGACTACCTCTTTCTTTAAAGGGAAGTAGAAGGAAATGAGAAGAGGGGGAAATGTTTTTTTCTTTTTGCATTTTTTTGTTGGGAGGGTGTTGTGATGACAAAATCCCAGCGAGTGAAGGAAGTTCACATGAAGACGTGTTTGACAGTTGGGTCAGAGCTCAGGAGGATGTTCTACATTAAAAAAAAAAAAAAAAAAAAAAAACATTTTATAATGCTTTCCAGGACTCCAAATGAGCAGAAGCTGCAAACTTCCTGCAGCCTATTTATTTCTTAGTGATTCTTTGCATTAGCTGATAATTCCCCCACAATATTCAGGTAAGCAGATGCAGAGACATTTGATGAGAATAAGACACAAATAAGTTAAACAACAAACTCATGAAATTAGATTATTTTTAACAATCTGCAACTTTGGTCAAAAAATCTCCTGATTAGTTGTTTCTCTTAATTTTATGTCTAAGGGAACACATTTATTCAATGGTAGCAAATGTGTCATGTTCTTCTACATAATCAGAGTGGTTATAGCAGCAGTTCATTCTGAAGACTAATAAGAATAATGGGAATTTGCTATAAGACTATAAGAGAGTTAAGAAAAAGTATAAAAATATTTTTTTTGTTAGAGAGCATCTGTTTTCCACCAGTACAATTTTTCTTTCTTTCTTTCTTTCTTTCTTTCTTTCTTTCTTTCTTTCTTTCTTTCTTTCTTTCTTTCTTTCTTTCT
>JAUBOC010000149.1:9159762-9179186 GCA_032275365.1 Anablepsoides cearensis | reverse complement strand
CATCCATCCATCCATCCATCCATCCATCCATCCATCCATCCATCCATCCATCCATCCATCCATCCATCCATCTATCCGTGATCAATAATTTGAGGATCAATAAGTTTGCAGACAACTTGATTCTCCTCTAAAAACCTTCACTAAGAGACATCACTCAGTCAGCTCCAGCCTGTGAGATTGAGACCTTGGGTATTATCAGCACCATAACAATAACAACCCTCTTAGCAGCAGCCGAGCATCTATCCGTAGCTGCACTAAAGACAATAATGATAAATCACCCTCCTAAAGTCACATATAAACCTCACTTCCTGGTCACACCCCTGGGGGTGGTACCTTTTACATCAGACATTGAATTCTTAAACAAGCTTTGTTTATGAAAGGGCTTCATAATGATAAGACATACTGACTCTTTCACATTTTGGCTGCAAATGATCAATAAGAATGCATCAAAAATTCAGTTAATTTGTTGTAAAATATCCATCACATCCATCCATTTTTTAAATATGATGCAAAGTAACATGATATTGATCAGCATGATACAATGCAATTTTAATATAATACAGTAGTATAAAATATGCTTTATTGTTTGCAAAGAATAAACCAGAATTAGCAACATATTAGTTGTCTGTAGTATTAAGCTTTCTTCTTTAGATAAGGTCTTTAAAGTGCCTGACATAAAATTTTTGTAATAAATATGAAAGGCATTTTTAGAAAGATAACATTGATAAAATATTGCAAAATAAATTTCATGTCGCTGAGATGAACAGTTTTTGAGATATGTGCCTGTGAAGTAACAGGAAGTGATGTCAAAGGGGAATGTCTGCATGTGAACAGAGCATTGTTACAACAGCTAACAACCCAGACTGTAGAGAAGAATCTGATGTTTCTTAAGATTGTTTTGAGTCAATATCAGAGAGAAATGAGTTAGAGTCAGAGTTCAAATAATATTGGTTCAATAAACAAAGACCAGAGAGTTTTCTTTGTTAAAAAGTTCCCCTTTGATGTCACTTCCTGTTTCACTTTGCTGAGCCAAATTCAAGAGAGAATTTGTCAGTTATGAGACAAAATGGGAAAAATTCACATGTATTATGCTAATTTTCTTAAATATAAATATGTTTTCTTAAACTTTTTGTATTTGAAGGATAAGCATGTCACAGGCACTTTAATTTGTATATACAGTTGAATGCTTGCAGACAAATCAACTCCAGTTCTGCTTTTACAAACATGCAGACTTTTGTCTAAAGCCCAATCCAAGAAATATTCTTACTCATATATTTATTATGTGTGATTGGAAGACAATACTGGAAAAACAGCACAGATCATTATCTACTGCAGAATGAAATGTCCTCTTAATGCGCACAGGTTTTACAGCTGCTTTTATTGTTCTATTCCCTGTTCATGCTAACACAGAGAAAAAAAACATTGGAATAAGTGAAGCATCATCAGACTCATGATCAAGTCTAAAACAGCGAATCATGCTGAGGTTTTATGAATGCAGACAGTCGATGCTGACTGATGGAGGCTCAGAGAACCTGACAGTATTCTGTTTTCAACAATGTCTCAACATCAGGAAATTAAAACAGGTTAAAGTCCACTTCTCCATTTCTGCTCATCTTATTTGTCAGTTTCCTCTTCTGAGATTTCTATAAACCGATGAAAGTATATTTTATTGAAGTTATCATCCATCATTATATTCATAGCTTCACTATAAAATCGTTTTGCCACACCAAAAGGCCTCTATGGAGTCATTTATTGCAGCTATAACAGCTCCTTGTTAGACTTTTATTTGTATTATATCTACATGAAGGTAAATTGGAATTTACTGCTTATCAAGTAACTTAAATGTTAAAAATCCATTTGGTGAACACACAGTGTTTTCATTACAAATCAATATTACACTTAATTCTGTTCTTTTTTTTCAGGACCATCAGTTTTCTAACAGCGACTTAAGCTGTGTGAAGCTTCATTCCTCTACGGATAGAATGAAATAAAGAAAAAACGATTGGTGCCCCACACTCACACCAGATGTGTGTGGGGTGCTTTATGGACGGGTGTACTCGGCAAAGTGCCACACAGCGACGAGACACATGACATTAATCTATTTCCTCTGAGACGCCTGGATGCTGCTCTCCATCCCCCTGTTCCTCTCCGCTTCTTCTCTTACTACCTCCAGTCCTGCCGTCGTTTCATCAATCCTCCCATCTGTTACGCTGCAGACCAGATTCCTCTGTTCCTGTAAATTAACTCTTTAGGGGTTGCAGGCATGCATACATGTTTCACCATGCATACATCCACACATCTATCCATCCATCCGTCTCTCTAGTTTTTCATCCTTCCAGCTCCTCCACAGTTAAACGAGGTCATCACAGCTGCACATTCATTTCATGGGGGCTGCCCTGATCACACCATTACGATTATTGACTACATTAATCAAAGAGAGGTCAGGTAAGAAAGAGTGGGGTCTTGTTTGATCAATACACTCTTTGAAGGAGAAGACAAGATAGAGCAGTCGATCCTAGGATTTAATAAAACAGTGCAAAATGAATTAGACCTCATTATTTACTCTAAGATAATGCATAATTGTTTTATGATATATTTTATTAAACTGAAGTTACTAATTCAATTTTAACTACCTGAAATTGACTAGTCTGAGAGGGGAGAAGACCAACCTTCCACACAATCCTAATTTAAAAGATCTGAATCATTTTATGGGTTAGTTGAAGCAAAACCTGTTTTTCCTAAAATATAATTTCTAAAAGACAAAACAATATTTAAATCTTCACGAAGTAATTATTCACAACATCCAATGACGTCCTTGGAGATGCTGACCAAACTGTGAGCAAGAAACATGGAGGTGTATTCTGCATGTTTGATCTACACATGAATCAAAGTTATCATTAAAATTTCAGGCTTCAAAGCAATATAGAGTTAAGTACTGCATAAAATGACCATTAGGAGGAGGAAAAAGTTGGGTAATAAACAAAGTAATAAACAAACTTAAAAAAAGGCTTTGTGATAAAAAAAAATAAAATGATAATGATCTGGGACACACATTGTACAATAAGATGTTGAAAATGTATTTGTGCTAAACAAAACAATGTGTTTGAGTTCACAAGTTTGACCTGTGGTAAATGTTTCTCCCTCATACTTGTAGGATTTGTGTTTTTGATCGTCGTGCACGCTCAGGTCCCAGGTTTCACTGATGAGCACCAGGCTCTCCCAGGATCCTCCTGGAGCTTTCCCAGATGGCTCGCAGAACTCCTGCCCATCTCCAGGCTGGCATCAGTGCCAGACGTACGCTCACTCACAGAGCACACAGACTGGGGGTTTGGCACGTCACGCTCACTCAGGACAAAGGAGCAACTTTTGGAGGTCATCCTAATGTTGTTGGACTGACTTTTTCCAAAATACTTTAAAATGTCTGGCAAAAATAATTCAACATTAAAAAAATGTACTGTCTTTATTTTTAGGGGCTATTCCCTGTTCAGGGGCCACCGCAGTTAGTCATTTTCTAACTGACTCTGTCCTCAATTCAACTGCATCCTTACATTTTCTCTTTGACCTTCTTTTATATTTAAACATTTGTTTAAATATATTGTAAATAGTTGTATAGAGACAAATTAGAAATAATACGGAGTTTAGATACAGGCGAAGGTGAAGCAAAGAATAAGTTGTTTTAATCATAATCTGGAGTCCCTATAGATAAAATTTAACAAGATGGCTCTTTACAGTGTGCACTTTTTCTTGCAGTGATTATGATGGAGTTAAGTTGCCTTTGTGTGTCCATCTTTAAAACTATTTATCCCCAAGGAGCGTGTATTGATTATTCAGGGTATATAAAAGACTAAATAAAAGGACAAAAAGAAACAACAGAGAGCATGGCAGAACGCCACAGAGAGCATCCTGGGACAAACTCAAATTAACGCCCTGAGGGGTGCAAAGCAATGAGGAGACAAATCCATAATAATCCTCTTTCTGCTTATTAAACTCATGAAGAACTGAATGGCTTTCACCCACTGACCAAAATGACTGTTTAATCAGCTGATTGGAGACAGACACCATGTTTTTAGTCCTGATCCAGTTCCAGATGTAGGAGGTTTATGGTTAGTTAGATTTAGACACTTTTACATTTAGTTAAAATAAATGTAAAGTAAATATGTTACATTTACTTGGTTCAGTTGAGTAAAAACATTTTACTTTTTTTAATTAAATCCTCTATATCTGTTTTTTGAGTGTACATTAGTTGTTTTTGAATTTGGACCAAACTTTACATAAAAGGTAATTTAGAAAGATAAAAAAAGGTATGTGTGCCCAACATTTTTCTCTATTCCAAAGTCATTACACTAAAAACTCTCTTCATAGAGACTTGCATTGGAATGAAAAATACTAAAACATAAAATATGCATGTTTAATAAGTTCACCTCAGTAAAAACCCTTGTAGAGAACTTGGTACAAAGTCAAAGTCAGGCGACCTTTCTGCCTCTTGTTAAAAAGCTCAGGTTATATAACTAACCCCCTGG
This sequence comes from Anablepsoides cearensis, assembly GCA_032275365.1. Taxonomy (NCBI): domain Eukaryota; kingdom Metazoa; phylum Chordata; class Actinopteri; order Cyprinodontiformes; family Rivulidae; genus Anablepsoides; species Anablepsoides cearensis. The sequence goes on along the minus strand of JAUBOC010000149.1, from coordinate 9,174,666 downwards.
TACCGAGACCTCCGGAGCGAAGCGAGCGGGGTGCCTGGTGAGTTGCTTTAATTACTTCTCTCCCTTCCTCGCTGCTAATACTGTTATTTTATTAGGCCTGATCTGATTCATATGCATAGAGCTGACATCATTTGGATTTGGAATTCTTTCTTATCTGGGTTTGCTGGGACTGGCCCTGCATGACTGCGTCCAAAATCAATTACCGTCCGTGGTCTCCTGGTGAGCATTTGGTGAGGGAAAGACTGGCACAGTGTTCAGGTGCCATGCCAAACTTTTAACCTTAAATGCGTCGCTTGTTTGGTTTTTTTTTTTTTTGTTGTTTTTTGTTTATTTATTTTTTTGAAGGACGTCTCTGATAGCAGAGCGATGTGGTGTTTTATGGATGAGGAAGAGAAGGAAGTGTGAAAACTGGTTAGGGGCTGATTTTGTCATGTCAGTCAGGTTGGAACAGAGACAATGAGTGAATATAAAACTTGCCTTCTAAAGCCCCAAAGCTCCATCTATTTAGATTTTCCAAAAGAGCAGCAGGAAGCAACAAAAATAAAAACAAACAAACAAAAAATTTCCTTTCCGTCCAAATCTCCAACCTCTGTCAGACAACCAGACTAATCACACGACATCTTCCTATTGTAATTACACGAGGCTAACACCTTCGTTAAACAAACATCCTTAAAGATGTTGGGCTATTCATTTGCAGCAACTTCTCGTTATGGATCTCATTATGGAACGCGCCCAATGCACCAGGGTGTAATGACACAGGCATCGCTTGCTGTAAAACAGTGGCATATGGCTAAACTACACAACATTAAACATTTTGGAGACTGTGCCTCCCTGGTGCCTAAATAGCACAGCGCTTTGGCAAATAAACCATTACGCAGTGTGAATGACTTATGGATCTGCATGCCAAGCTGAGCTCACTCACCCTGTTTCACTGAGATAAAGAAAGGAACACAGAAGAAGTGAGCAGTTTTATACAGACATGCATTTCTAGTGTGTCTAAATGGTTTTAAGGCATCTACAAGATATAAATGTGGTGTATTTAAAAAAGGTTTGTGTTCCTACTTAGCTCACTTCTAATTTGGATATTACCGGAGTCATTCTCTATGCAAGAAACATCAAACATCACAATCAGGTGGATGAGATTAGCTGAGCTGGATCCTTCATTGTTGCAAACTGGTGAGCCTGATTTACATCATTATTGCAGATGTTCTGTTGGCTTTAGAACCAGAATCAGAAACAGCTTTATTAATGAACAGGATTCACAGAGTAGTAATTTGCTTCGGTGTAAAGGTGCAATAAGTATAAAATATAACAAATAAAGAAAATACAAACAATAAAGGAAAAAATATAATAAAATATATATAACATACACACCAGTTCAATACAGTAATCAGAGCAGATAATATAGTTGGAGTAGTGCAATTAGATCCAATGATAAAAGTGACCAGAAAAACAATATAGTCAGGGTTGTTCAATATAAAAACCTTGATAAAGTGGCCAAGGCAGAGTTTTAGAGTGACCTGATTCGAAATGCTCAAGAGTCCGACGGCAGAGGGGAAGAAACTCTTCTTATGGCGAGATGTTCTGGTCCGAGAAGAGGAGTCATCTTGGACAACCTTTTTTTTTTATTAAAACGAAGCAAGTGGCTCTCAAAACAACGTGATGGGAGTGACTGTAAAGACCACCCCTCTTTAAGCTGCCTCTGGCTGTTTATAACTCATGAATAAAGTCGGCCAAGTGAGCTTTCATATATGCTGAACCCTGATGAGTGACTGATATGGAGCGAATGCATTAAACTTAAGTTAAACACCTATCTTTTTTAAATCCTGCAGATGTCGGATTGTCCATCATTGCATCACATCGTCGACCTGCTATTCCAGCTATCTTCACAGATATTGACCATTTCAGCTCTGTGACTACCTTGTGCTTTATAAAAGTTTCATTATGGCATTTGCTGCAAAAGCTTGTGGTGAAATCATCAAAAGCTTGTGGTGAAATCATCAAAAGCTTGTGGTGAAATCATCATACCTGAATTTAATTGACCTATTTTTACTGATGCTTCCTTTTTTTTCTTTAGAAGTAACACTTTATTAGACAAGTGCACCTTCTGCAAGAGTATAACATTTTATGGGGATGCGCTGACATCATAGTTTTCTGAGCAATGACCAACACTTCAAGCAGAACAGAAGCTGATTTTAGGTGTTAGAACTTCTCCTTGATGTTTAAACTTGCACTCTGTCCCCTGAGGATAAGCCCTTGTCCCTGAGCCTGCTAAAGTGTTTGTCATCAAATATGACGTTTTGGCAGTTCCCCCCAAAAGGTCGTGAATTCCTTTGATGATTGCACTGGGTAATCAGATGATACACACTTTAGCTCAGCAGCTTTTTTTTTCTTTTTTTTTAACCATGTTAACCTCAGAAAACAAACATTTCTTTCCACCAGTATGCTGTTTGATGGCCTCATCCAACAAGTCCTTACGTTTCACTCAGTTCCAATATGACAGTTTGACTCCAACCTCATTCATCAGCAAAACTTCAGATTTTATCACCTCAGTGGTTTCGCAGAAAGATTCTGAGCAATTAGTATCTTACCTGTTATAGATGGCTCTTTAAACAATCTCAGTTTGGAGAAACAGATTTGAATTCTGGCCAGATTAATGAGTTTACTGCTAATCTGAGCAAGACCAAAGTGATGTTCTGCCATCCTAATATTTTATATTTGGTGATTAAACCAACTCTCTTATTGTTTTTGTGTGCAAAAATATACAACTGCTTCAAACCCACAAAAAAATTCATTATGTAGAAATAATTTGTTTAAGGTTACATGTTTTTCAAGGATGTGTTTCATTTCATATGGTATATTTGGTATTAAATTATTTAAATATTCAAACATATTATTATTACTTAGGGTTATAAAAGTCACAACAATTTACAACTGAAACCCTTTCAGAGCTGTCCTTACATCATAAAACATCCTGTTTAAGTGGCCTAAATGATCTAAGGAACATGAGAGTTCTTTACAAATATACTAATATGATGACAGAGATTAGAGGCAATCATCTACTGGAGTAATTTTTATTATGTGAGAAAGAGCTTTACATTCTTCCTCTGCTCTATATTCTCTGTGCCGAGCATGTAAACCCCTTCAGTCATGCAGTTCCAGCCATTTTTATGTGATTGATGTGAGTGCTTAGCTGGGTGACAGAGGTCACGGTGCTCAGGAGATTGTTTTAGCCCTACCTGCTCCTCTTTTCCACTTCCACTTCTTTTTCTACCCTCCCCCCCCCTTCAGCTCCTCTCGCTTTCTCTCCCCACCTGGAATGTCGTGAACCCTCTCCACACTCCACCACCTAATTATATCCTGGACGTGTAAATGTATTCATATTCATGAAGGCACAGATGCTAAATTAACTGTGGCAGGGACACATCGCACTGTGCCGACTGCACAATCTGCTTCTTCCACTTACGGAAAGTAGGGAGGGAGGAGAAGGGTGGAGCAGGTGGATGAGAAAACACTGAGGAAAGAGAATAGGCTTACAACATATCTATATAAAAAAACAGGAAAATAAGATGGCAGCATCCAGAGAAGATTAGTTCAAACTGTACAATGAAGAAACTTCAGGAGGAACCCTGGCTTTTTTTTTTTTTTTAAGTGGTCCCCAGATTTTCTGAGGTGGTCTCAAAGAGCCAGGGTGGTGATAAGTGACAAATCAAAAAGCCAGGGAGCATTAAAAAAAAAGAAAAGAAAATTAAAAAAAAACTTTGAGCTGGTGGCACTAGAACGGCGCATGGGGAACTCAGGGGCAGATGGAGGGAGGTGCAGCGGTGCGCAGCGAACAGATGGCCGCTCCGAACTTGATATATGAAATTAATAATGTTTCTCAAATAGAATTCAGAAACAAGAATACATTACCTGAATTTTAATAACGGTTTTTCTTTCCTTTTTTTAATGAGAAGTGGGAGCAGAAAGGAACATTTGCATGTCAATATGTTGGGGGGAAACAAATAAGCACTGTGTAGCCTCTTTAATGGCTGTTTTTCCTCTTCTTCCACTGAAAAACAAGGACTGATGGACAAATGACAGGAAAATATATATATATATTTTTTTCAATTGTTTAGCATAAATATTGCTTTCCAACTATTTTGGTATTAAAATAATGTGCATGAGCTAAAAAACAAATACCATTTAATAATGACGGTCATGAAAGACAATAGATCTTGTGATTTCCTCTGTATGTCTGTGTTTTTTTTTTTTGTGTGTCTGTACATTTAAAGTTAGGCTGATTCAGGATGGCCTTAAAAACAGTTATAGTTCAGTTAATTCTGCAGATATTGAGCCTAAAAGTTGATGTAATAGTAGCTGAAAATCATCTCCAACACACACTGAGGATTACTGATGGATTGCAAAAGATCAAGGTGCTTCCTTCAAGGAAACCTACTGTATGATTGTATTGTATTATATATCTATTTTCAAAACTTGTATAGTGGTTCATATCAATATCCCCACTGTCCCTCCTATCTACATGTCCTGAAGTCTGGGACACTTCCAGCAGATATATCAACGTCCAGGATGAATGTGTGATGTGAGTTTGACAGCGTCACTTATGTCACTTCTGAAACATTTGTGATTGCAGTTTGTATTAAGATGGCTGCAGCATATTTTTGGTCTTGGCCCCACTTGGACTAACCTCTGCAACACATGGCTCCCTGTAGTGGCTTTTTTTTTAGTCTTGACCATAAAACAATAAAAAGGCACTTCATGGTAAATATTGCCAGCATGCATTTATTGTAATGCATGCCACATGTGGAGAAGATTCAGAAAAGAAAAGAAAACAAAACACACACATCAACCCATCCCTGCTGAACATGTCTGCATTTACAGCAGGACGTCTGCCTGATTATGAAATTGAACTGGCCAATACAATTTATGGCTGTCCTAATTCAGAATCGCTGATCAGAAAAAGGTCTCCTTAGAAGAGGAGCACAATAAAGTGATACTGAAAAACCTCCCTAAACCTGAGAAACATGGAATGCCACTTCAGGCAATTATTTTATTAATTGTACACAAATATGAGAAATATTTTCCATGTTTATAATACATATAAAACTTTTTTTAAGACTCCAGACTATTTTCATTGGCGTAAGAGGCCACAAAATGTTTTTTTTATTATTATTGTAAAGTTTGCAGACCCCTGGAGCCACTACTTTGTTGATTTGGTCCAAATTAAACTGTTTCTCCGTACTGGGTCTGTTCAAAGAGTTATCTAATAACTTCAAAATCTTTCCACAAAACCTCACCTTAAAAATATCTAAACTATTTAATTTCATCATACACTTTTGCTTTTCACATCACTTAACATATTTTAAAGAATCATACATGTTCCAATCACCCCTCCTGCAAAAGGAGCATTTATTTAAAAAGAAGATTGTCAGAAATTATTTAACAAATTACTGAATGGAGCAGGAAGCTGAGGCAGTAATTCTGCAATATGTAGAAGGAGTGGCAGCAGGAGAAACTTGGAACTGGTTCAGGTACACAGTCTGTTCACCTTCATGGGCGATAACAGATGGCCAAGTAGCTTCCTGCGCAGAGGAGCAACACCGTGTCATGAAGAAGGTTGCACGTGTGGGATTTTTTGACAAGCTCTGGTCTGCTTTGATATGTGCCTCCATTTTTTTTTTAGTTTTTTTCTACACCTGTGAAAGCATTTGCAGTCTCCTCCAAAACGGTTTGTTTTTCTTCACAAATTGATCACTAACACTTATTTATTTACCTTCACGGTGTCATTAGCAGCGTTTCTGGGACAGGCAAGGAGCGTCAAGGTACATCTCAATCCGCGGGGTGTGATTTCACTCAGAAAACAGAAGGTAGAAGTTGGCGAGGCATTGTGCACATGGAGAGTGTTACTTACTGGTTATTGTGGTGGTCATACTGTGTCCCGTATGGCAGTGTATAAACGAACAGCATGCAAACACCTTCTGTCCAAACATCTGTGATAGGCACATTTTTAGGCAGCCTTCCAAAAGCTAATAAAAAGTAGCGTCAGACAAAAAAAAAAAAAAAAAGAGGAAAAAGAGAAAAATCTCTTTTTGGTGTAGCTACCACATTCTTTTTCTGTTTGTTTGTCACACTGTTATTCTTCATGCTTCACATTCCTAAAAAAGATACAACCATTATTTTTCTACGTCTCTAAGTTTTCAAGGACGTTTGCCAAAAATTAAATTAAAAACTATTGCTAAAGCTCCCATCGAGGTGATTTTGACTTTGTATTGTCTCCATGGAAAATGACAAAGCTAGCTAATCAATAGGTGTAAACAAAATGCACAAAAGTAAGACACTCAACAATTTATAACTGATACATTTTTTTTCTATACAGCCTCTATAGATTAAACAATCTTAAGTTGTTTGTCTCAAAGCCCCTAAGTATAAATATATTCAGGTTTAAATTTACAATGAGGAGTTCTTGAACCAATCTTTCTGACAGGCTTGATTGTATTTATATACACAAATACTAAAATTAAATCTAACCCACATAAATGATTCAAAGTTGTCCTGAATCTTTGGATGAAGGAAGATATTCTGACGATAGTTTCTGATTAATAATATCAAATGCCACTGATGCACCTTTATGTTATGTAGATCTCAATAAACTTTAGTAAACCTTTTTATGATTAATTAACATGTGTGTGATTCATTAAAATATAATGAATCACACATTATAAGGACAACTGTGACAGCAAAACATTTTTAATATTAAATATGATATGTATTTTTTTGTTTGTTGCTAATAAACATTATTAAACAAAGCATGTTGAAAAATATGTCCATCCTACACCTGAATTACAAGTAGTATTGGGATGGCCCCACCCACCAGCATGGATGCTCAAAAGTAGGGGTAGGTCTAAAGGGTCAAATGAGATTCAGGCATATTTTGAATATTTTGCCAAATAGTTCTCATGAGTTTTGTGATCTTGAGGCGTATGACTTTATCTCGTACTATGAGGCATTTCGCCCCTGATTTGGGCCATTTGGTTTCTAAACAAAAGGGGAGACAGTTTTAGTCACATTGCCATTATAGTGAGTCAAGCGGATTTGCGGGTTTCCACTGTGTTTGGCCTAACTGTGAACCTTTGCTCTTTGCCAATGCTGTGTTCCATTTGGCTTCATCATGATGGCTGTTAGACTGGATGGTTATACGCTCAAAAACCAGATGTGTTGGATTTACTTAACCAAGTTATGTCAACAGTTTTCACTCAACTGAGTTGTTCAGTATATGTAAAGAAACTTTCACATTTATTTTCAAAGAAAATGTAAAGTAAGTCAATCCAACACATCTGGTTTTTAAATGTAAAGTGAAAGTATTTTATACTCAACCATTTTCTATTACTTTAGTCACCTAAACTATGACCAAAACTTAAACTTCAGATGTTCATTTGGTTAATATTTCAATGATGCATGTTGCTGAATGGTAGTTTTTGTAGAGAATAAACCAAACGTATGTACAATTTATATGGTTTAAACTTTGTGTGTACAAATCCTTGCACCACAAATGTGGCTGAGCATGGAGATGGCAGCTAGAAAAACAAGCTTGGATGAGAAGACTGTTGTCATAATGATTATTAGTAGCCTCAGGGCTCAGAAAGGTGGAAACTAGGAAAACCCAAAGGAAACACAGGTTAGTAAAAATGATTTTTGTAGGAAAGAGAAAGTGGAAAGTCAAGATGTGTGCAGGAATGGAGTGGAGACTAATAATGATTCCAGGGGTGAATTCAACAATGGCTCTACTTTGTTTTGCAGGTCTATGGGGGAGGCACGATTCCAGGAACCCAGGTAAGCTAAGTGTTACAGGTACTGACTGAACAGAGAGGCTGAGCTGACTCTGTTCGCAGAGTGGATCATCCAGAGGAGATGTCAGGAATGGAGCTTGGAAAACAAAGGCAGGAGCGCCGTTAAGTTTACAGCATAAAACATAGAGATTGTTCAAGAGGCTGAACTTGACCGAGTGATGTTAACTAATCCAAAAAGAAACAGTGGTTCGGCACAGCCTTAAGTCTTGGTGCCAATCAGACCATATCAGTCCCAGCCGGGTCCTGCAGCTGCAGCAATCAGCCCAGCTCTGGTGGGTGAGAACGTGGAACACAAAGAGGGGAGGAGTGGGGGGACTGGAACTGGCTGGAACTCTGACAGTTGCCCCTTCTTGAGGCATGACGTCATGCATTCCTTTTGCTTTCGCTCATTTTCCAGTGTTTCATTTTTTTTATTCTTTGGCTTAGCACCCTGAACACAACTTATAAAAGACATCTTGCACCGGCCAATTACTTTGGACTTTAATGGTCATAAATCAAGGCTGACCATTAGAAACGAAGACGACCAAGTACAACGCTCATGTGTGACTCCATCCCCATTGTAAATGAAGCCAGATGGGTTGGAGGGGGAGCCACTGATCGGAGCTGGATCCCATCACTAAATGGCTGCGTGTGTGTTTTCCCCCCTCATGCACAAATTACGGCATCACCTCATTCAGCGGCATAAATCAAAGCCCAAGCTGTGATATGTTCAGGGCATCCCTCCATCTCATTACTAAGACAAATTCACTGGCAGCCTCGGATGTGTGAGCCCCTGTTTGAAATGGTTGATATTTCCACAATCTGTACTTCTGTGGCTGCTGTTATTTTGGAGCGATTGTGAGGCCGATCATGTCACTCAGAGACATGCTTGGAGATGAAACAGACTCGGGGAGTGTTGCTTCATGGGGGACTTCTGGACACTTGCTGAGAAGGACCAACATGTTTGGATTTAGAAGAAACTGGCAGGCAGATCTGAACGTAAAAATGGATAAAAGATACCGACAACGGAGACATCCAGAAATATTTTTAAGAAGTCTCGCCGATCCCTTGATTTTCATGACCTTTCTTCTAACTGAACTTCCACTGCAGAATGAAGAAACAGACCACTCTGAGAGCCTGGATTTCTCATTCAGTATTCAGTCTGGCTTCCAGTTTGAAACAGTGAATGCTTTCTCTGAAACAGACTCCCTATCGTGCAAAAAGATTTACAGGAATGAGTCATTATACCTTTGGTCTTCCACGTTCCAGCGCACAGAGAATTTGACAAAAAATAATAGTTTTGGGTGTATATATATTTGGAAAGCTTTAAAATGTGGTTTTCATGAATTTTTGAGGCAAAAGAGGTTTGGCCAACTTTCATAAAACTGTCATCTTCACAGGGCCGGGCTACTTCATCAGCCTGTTATAAAACAACATAACTGTAAAAAAAAAAAATCTTGGCAGCGATTTTCTGACAGGACAGCCTGACCTGTTGGGTTTTCTGAATGATCTTTTCTGCAGCTCTCTGAGACGAGCAAAGAGGATACCGTCAGGCAACGTTGTAGCGTTTCAGACTGAGAGTCATCGATATGTGTTTGTGTGGGAACGAAGGAGCTCCGTGCAAGCCTGATGACAGGGCTGATCAGCTGTCAGCCAAAGCAAGCAAAAATCAGATCGATAACATTACGCAGTCTGTACGAGTAGCAGCGGCGCCTCGGGCAAGAGTCTTGAAACTTTCATCATACTTTGCTCAGAAGAACTTTCTTTCCTCTAAGAACAAACTAGTGAATATAGCTACACCTGATTAGGTAAAGCCCAGTGTTAAAGGTACATTAGCTGGACATTTTTATACGACACAAGAGAATGTGTTGTCAAAACCGGCTCAACAGTTTGTGGGGGAGTGAAAGGCCACAGACAAATGTTGTTAAACATTGCTTATCTTTTATAACTCAATGAAACAAACTGATATGAAGAAAATATATAAAGCATTAATTTGAGCTGAAACATTGTTATTGCTTAAGTGATACTTAGTTATGTGCATTAATATCACATGTATTGTTAAAAGCTCTTAATTTAACAAAACTTTATTTTAATTTAAACTCCATTTCTCCAAACAGAGTCGATCAAAGGATCTTTGATTGAATCAGTTTGGAGAAATGCTTTCATTTTTATTGATTTGACAAGCTAAAGACAAATTTGGTGTTCAGGGACAAGATAGATCATCTTAAAACAACCTAATTTTCAAACATTTCGTGCAAATTAATTTTGATAAATCTTTACATTGTTGTTAGTTTTGTAATAGTTACCTAAAAAAGTGCATATTTTTAAGCACAAAAAACACCAACAACAGATAGCCGTAGATGGAGCTACCTAGAGCATTTCTTTCAGAAGAATATTTTTAACTAAAATATGAAATTTGTAGCAGTGTAAACGTTTATTTAATAAAAAAGCATTGACTGGATTTTTTTAAGGACAGCAGTAATTTTTATCCAAACTTGGGCAGTTCAAATGTCTATCTAAAACAGGTAAGATATTAACAAATAAAATCCTATTTTATTAGGTCTGAACTGTTCAAATGTAAATGCAAAAAAATCTATTTGTTCTGCACAGAGATTTAATTAATAATTAGTTACTTATTTAACAATTTTTTTATTCTAATAATTTTAATAGTAAACTTGCAAAAACACTTTATAGATATTTTTTTGATTCCATGTTCAGATTTGGCTTCATTCCTAATGGTTGACTCCTTCAGACTCAGACTCATTGGCCATATCAGGCCCCTTCTTTGCCACATTATACAGAACATTTGTCACAGTCTCCAGGAATCGTCATGATAAAACACAGCAGGCGTCAGGCTGCAGACAAGTCGTAAATCTTGTGCAGTTTGCCTTTGAGAGCGTAGTGCTGTGTGTGGGCGTTGGCCAGAAGCTGTCTGTGGAGACTTGTGTGTTTTTTTCATTCATGGTTTTACCTGAACCTGAGCGTACCTGGAAGTGTGCTTGTGTAGGATGTGAGCATGTGCCTGCCAGCAGTCACCCCCGTGTCTCACAGAAAAGGAGCAATAGTTCACATGGAAAAACAAGGACGTAAGGAGAGGACCTGGATCTTATCACTCAGGGGTTTAACACTAACCAGACCACCTCTCGCCAAGTCCAGGGAGCAAATTAGGAGCTGGGAGCTGCCGACTGCACTTGTGACAATGACGTGATGGAGAGCAGGGCGACTGGGCTGCTGCACGGATCACATGGGCCCCGATACCAGAGGAATGCTAACCATGTATAGCCAGAAGAAGAAGTATGAAAATCTAAGCTCATATTTATTTTCAACTGTTTTTAAAATAATTACTTACACAAATAAAATTGTCTTTTATTTATGCAAGAAATAGATTTTTCAAGAATAAATTGCAACAGGATGTAGTGTAAAATGTGATTTTAAAAATATTTAAAAAATTCAATATTAGAAAACACTTTTGTCTTTTACCCCCCTTTTCTCTTCCAGGTTGTGGGGGTTGCTGGTGCCCATGTCCAGCAGTCACTGTGAGAGAGGTGGGGACATCCTGGACAGGTCATAATTTATTTTCTGAAATTGGTCATTTTTTTTAATAAATGAATGAAAGAGTAGTAGATTACTGTCATGCCTCAGTTTATTAACTGTATTTGGTTTCTTAAATATAAAAATCCAATCATTAAAAAAACAGTTTTTGTCTGTTTTGCTTAGAGCAGAGTTTATTATTCGACTAACCCAAACAAAAATAGTTAAACATGCTTTCATAAGATGTTTTATTACTCTATATATAAACATTTTTATAGATTTTAATAAAAATTACATTATACATGTGGGTTTACGTTTGAAAGTAGTGTTTCCGTAGTTTATTATTTGGACTTAATAAAATATTCATTATCTTGTCAGCAAATCTACAACCTCATAGTTAAACAGTAATATAAATACTATATAAATTCCCTAAATTTTTAATTAAATAACATTTTTTTCCATACCCATTGGTCCTACGTGTATAAATATATTTACTAAATAAAATCTGCTCTCAAGCAAAACTGAGAAGTTTACTTTCTTCTGTTTATGTTCACAAAAATGTTTTTTACACGAGTCACAGTGTAGTTTAGGTTTTTTACACAATAAAATGTGATTTTGATTAAAGAGAAATCTGAATGCAGTACTGGATAGATTTACTGGTTTTGTAATGTCCAACTGGGTGGTTGAATTTTTTTGATTTTAGAATAGGTGGGACACGCGTCATGTATGTCCATCAAAACCACTGATATACAAGCTGTTTAGTAATAATCATCATATAATCTGTCTAATAAACTTAAATCTGTAACAATCGTCACACAAAAAGGCTTAATTTTCAGATGTAAAGAATTTATTCAGCTTTTTGTGTTAGCCTTACATTAAAATGTCATGTGTGCTTGGTTTTGACAAAGACTGCCACTCGACCATTATAAATCTATTACGAACATTTTACTAGAACTTAAATACAAAGACTTGTCATTAATCCTCGATCGCGTAATTGAACACAAACTCGAAACCTTTGTCGGTGTCAGATTGTTACAACAGATGATTAGAGCACTTGCTGATATGTTTAACAAGACATCAAAGCAGAAATTCTTTTAAGAAAGTTAACATTTTAAAATCTCTACTAGTTTATTTTCATACTGTGCCACAGCACAGTGCTGTTAGAAGGCAGTGAGTCATATAAGCTGCACAAACTTCAGAACATTTTCACTAACAGGATGAAAGGAGAAGCTTGTTTTTTGCTTGGGAACAATTGGGGGTGTAGAGGAGCCGTTTAAATCAGATGCCCAAACCACCTCAGCTGACACTTTTTCATGTAGGAGCACTAAAGGCCTCTACATACTCCAACATGACAAAAATTGCACCATTATCTTTGCAGAATACAGGGCTTTCTTAAGTACTGTAAATAAAAAGTTAACTTTGTTATTATGTACCTCTGAAAATCACAGACAACATATTACTGGGTTTTTATTCTTAGCATCAAGAACAACCTTAATTCTATACTAATGCATCCATTCCTTCCTTTTGATTAATGCTTAATGCCATATAATGTTTTGCGTTTGTGGCCCGCTGAAGTTATGGAAACATGACTGCGTGTGAGTTTCTGTGCATGTGTGTGTCTCAGTTGTGTGTTTACACAGTTAGGCAGGCTTGAATCCAGCCGCCCCTTCTAAAATCCTCTGTCTCTACTCCTTATCAGCAGCACTTTGTCGTCCCGGCCTCTCTGCCAGTGCTGTGTGTCTGAACCACCTCCTCGCCTGATAGCCAGCAGCCGCAGAAATCCACCTGCAGTTTGTCAAACTGCAGCTCCTTTCCCCCTCCTCACAGTGATGCACCATTGAGCAGAAAAAAAAATAGTTCTGAAAATTAATATATTACCTGCTGTTGATCACTCTTGTTATTAGCTCATCAGTTTAGAATAAAACTCGGTTCAAGGAGTTATCTCTGACAGGTAAGACGATTTTTGCTCATCACCTTTCCGCAGAACCCCTCCACATCAAAAAATCTGAACTCTTCCATTTGAAATGTTTTCTTAGTAATAAAATTTAGGAGCATCTTCAGCCGAGAAAACCAGTCACTAAGGTTTTATTTATTTATTTTTAGAGTTAAGATGTAAATTCAATCAGCTGGATGCAAACATAGCCAGTCATTTTATTACAAGTGTTTCCACAAATGTCAGCGTTCCGCAGAAACAAATTGGACAATTAGGCTGAGCTGCATGTCTCTCTGTTGTGAGCGGAGACTCGATTGTGGAGAAGAAAACAAAAAAAAAAAATGATTATAATGAATTTGCATGCAATACTTTGAAAGCTCAAGCTGTTTTTTCTTCATTTGGAATTCAAACAAGAAGAAAAATAAAACAGGATAAAAAACAATGTTTGACAGCTATCACTGTTTGGTTTGGAGGCAAACTGAAACAACATCTCTACAGTGTTAATCTAAAAAAATCTGTTTCCTGTTTCACATGATCAACAATGAACTATTTATTTTGTCCTGCCACATCGTGACTTCTCTTTTAAACCTCATAATTACCGCAGTATTTAAGCTCCAACACACCAACAGTTCTGTCTGAGATGCACATCTTTCCTCTCCGGTCCTTGATCCCTGCAGCATTACGCTATTCACCTTCATGCTGTCTGGCCTTCATTAAGTGAACCCTTTGGCACCACACTGACGCCCACCAGGCATACAACAAGTCAGGAGCCTGATAACGGGGCCCCTGGCTGCCCTTGTCTCAAACTCAACACACCTTTTACTTTAGTCTCATATGAGACGAACAGGCAGCCCACCCGTCCACTCTGGGGAATAAATCTGTATTTAATTGAATAAAACAGGGTAAAACTAAACCTATTTAAAAGATTTTATATGTTCAAATATATTTTACAACTTGTGGTGAAAACCAGCTGTCTAAAGAATCTGGTAATCCTTTGTTGTAATGTTATGATTTTGAAGGGAAGTAGCAGTTAATAGTTAGGGAGCAGCATCTTCATGTGGGTAAATATATGACTCTAATAAGCATTAAGATGGATTATTTTATGACCCCAAATTTGTCAACAGCTGCGAAAGATGAAAAGTCAAAGCTAGATCGCGTTAGTAATTTCATTTTCCACAAAAAATGTTGTGTGAATGCTGAGCCCTGTTGTAACACGCTGAGCAAAAGCTAAAACTGCCTGCTGTGTGCGTCATTTTGACCCAAGGGCAGCAGGAGGGTTCAACATAAACGTAGCTAAAATCCTGTAAAGTTAGAATTAGCAAAGCTGTAGCTAAAAGATAAATTTAGTGAAACCCTAACTAAAACCTCAAATTACCTCGCTAAAAAATAAAAACTGAACATAATGATTTTAATGAAAGTGAAAACGTTAAACGTAAACGTTACAAATATTAAAAGTCACAGCAGATGTTTTTGATCAAAACATGCATATTGATGAAGAGTTACAGAACAATGTTTTATAAAGTAGTTTGACTGCAGAAACCAGTGGCGATTTCTCTAAGACTGCAAGGGAAGCTCAGCTTCCCCTAAAATTTCAAAGAATAAGTGATTAAATAT
>JAUBOC010000149.1:9133614-9147687 GCA_032275365.1 Anablepsoides cearensis | reverse complement strand
AGGTTTTTTGTTGCTACTGCTCAAAAAAGTGCTTCAAAAATTTGTTTTTTGATTATATTTCACACACTTCATTCAAATGAAACATCAATAAGGCCTTTATTTGTTATATTTTGTCAAAATACAATTGTTGTAAGTGTTTATATCAAAACACTATATTTGCCTATTCTCCATATTCCACTTTTGAACTTAATCCTCGTTTTGATGTGATGGGTCACAAATGTTGAGTTTTTAACAAGATGTTGACTTTCAAGTGTTTATTTTTGGAGATGAGGAGCTCATAAAGGAGTACTTAATGACCTCTGCTGTGTTAAGGTGCCCTGAAGGGGGAAAAATAGAGGAGAAATTAAAACATGTGAGATGGCAACAAATCCAGATACAGATCCAGTTTCACTGCCAATCACCTGCCAGCTGCTTCACTCCTCAGGTGTGAAACATGACTGCATTAAACTTGTTCACTCAACATTTTTATTTTTCCTAGAAAAAAAAAAACAAACCACAAAAAATGAGCTTTTTAATGTTGTTGATGTTTTGGGAAAGTTGCTATTTGAAACATTAGTACACATAATAACTAGTTCAATGCTTTTATTGTCCAGTTGCAAAGTCTTCTTTTAGCAGCTAATAAAAAACACTTTTATTGCTGATTATAAAATTTAGATTTGGCAGAACACAGTTCAGCCTGTTGGTCTAGCTCTCCACAAAAATCACAGTTCCGTAAAAGAAAACAAAAGTTGTCCACTTCTGATTTGAAGAAACAGAAATTTCAGACTGGATTGATGAGCTAAAGTAGATGTTCGCCATCTTAAAATGTCAATCTAAAAAATATCATATTGTCAAAGGAGCATAGTTTTATAAACTACTGAGACAAATGAGTGGGATCAGGATGAGTTCACCCCAGCCTTGCGGATGAGTCAAAGGACAAATATGAGTAGGACGTTCCCTCAGTCAACCTGGTGTTAGATTTATTTTGTCAGAAAACAGCTGGATTCATCTTTACGTTGCAGCATCAGTGGAGTGGGGAGGCAGGGTTAGGGTTAGGTTTGTGTGCTGGGGGGGAGAGAAAAAAGGGTGTTTTAAAAGCAGACAGAGTTACAGACAGAGGTTAGAATAAGAAATTAAAGATGTGGGAGTTGACTGAACAGAAAAGTATGCAGGTAGTAAATCAGTGTATGTACAGTTTGCTGTAAAGCTGCATCGAAAATCTTTGAAAAGGCAGAGCTGTGCCTCAATAAGCAAAAGGCAGAAAACATGGGAGCACAAAAATAGTTTGAGATTTCAATGATTTTCAGTGAACTTTTAGTTCTCATTGAGATCCAGGTGATAAAAGTCATTTTGTGACAAATATTCAGTCCAGCTGTGTTGGCAGGAGTTTACTTTGGGATAGATTTCACATCAAACACTTATGAAAACACTGATAGTTGTTAGCTTGAACACAGTGATTTATCAGACTCTGAGTCTCACTGTTTATTTTTGGGAAGGAAAGTGAGGGGGGTGGCTATAAAAATAAAAATGTCATCTGTTTGAAGAAAAACACTTCAAGTTGTCCATTTCAGCTTTTGAAGAAAAAAAAGCTGTGTCTTATTATACATAATGCTTTACTTAAAATTTAGTTTTCAGAACAAAAAAGTGTTTTTAAATAGATTTCAGCCTGGTTTCCAGGGTTATGATGTTGGCTGCGGACTTTTGAGTTTACAGTTATGGTTTTCTTTTACCATCATGTTGTAAGAAAATGTTCAAAGTGGAAGCCTATGCAAAAAAAAAAAAAAAAAAGATTGAGTTCTCAGTTAAATGTTTATATTCAGGATGGATTAGTGAGCTGTCCAGGGTGAACCCCGCCCCTCGAAGAGTGAATGCTGGATATGGGCACCAGTGACCCCCATGACCCTGAAAGGAAGGTAAAGCAGGTATAAATAATGGATGAATGGATGGATGGATGTATGGATGTATGGATGGATGGATGGATGGATGGATGGATGGATGGATGGATGTTTATTTTCAGATCTAAAGACTCCATTTCGGAGCATCTCTGTGTCTGCAGTCTAAACAAAATGACCACTGGCCTTGTTCATCATAACACAGTACCTTTAAAGTGTCTCCTGCAAATTATATCACTGAAGGAGGGGACATGACTTCATTATTGGGCGAGATGAAAAAAATTTTAAAATCTCAGCTGTAGACACTTTTTGTTTGATTGTGTTGTAATAAAGTGAGGCATGCAGCTAAATAATCCCTCAGGAATTCTTATTCTCACAACTTAATCACAGTATAAAAATAAACTGATTGCACATTAGTAATAAAAAATATTCCAACATCCTCAAACATAAATAATAATTTCTGATTATTTGATTTAAATTTCAAGTATTAATTTGGAATAGTTTATATTTTACTCACAGAAGTTTTCATGTTTCTATAAACCACATCACATTGGTTAGTAGCCTCAGCCTGTCATATATTTTCAGATAGAAAACATTTTGATTTCCAGGCACAAAACAAACAGAATGAACGAGTGATTTAAAACAAAAAGCTCTCTTTTTCCCCTAATCTAACTGAATATAATCTCCATTGACCTTTAGTGATGTGTAGCTCTGGGGGACAAGACAGATAAAGGCTGGACACTGGTGAGCAAATAGAGAATCCTGTGTGTCGAGGAAAGAGGAGAAGGAGAGGAGGAGACTGAAACAAAGAACATAATGTGTGGGTGCCTTTTGGCCTTCTGCTCCTGAGTGACAAGTCCTGTGACTCTTCTCTGTCCGGACAGAGGACAAGATGAAGATCCTCTTACCACTTGGAAACAGTTCCACGAAGCTGCTGTTTTTCTTTACTTTCTTCTTTGATTTTGAGCTTCTGCTTTTGTGATAAGCAGGTAGACTCCTCAACTATTACAAACCAAAATGGGTTTAATAATCAAGAAGCAGCTGTGCAGATGTCTGTAACATCTGCACAGCTGCTTTCAATTTCAGAAACCCTGGTGTGACCAGTTAATATCTTTGGACAGCCATTCATGACATTTGGTTAGAAATTGATTTTATCATTTGAGAATATCTTTAATTTGAAGGCTATACTGTATTAACTACATAGAACCTGGAGATGATTATCCATGCTTTTATCTCTTCTCATTTAGACTATTATAACTGTCTTTTTATTTGTTCTAACAAATCTGTAGATGTTTACATATTGCTGAAGCGAGGCCTTTAACAGCTAACAGAAGGGCACACATCACACCAGTTTTATCCTTTTTACATTTGCTACAGAATGGATTTAAAAACTTTAGTCTGACTTTTAGAGCTCTTAAAGGACAATATATTACAGAAATGTTGAGTCCTTCCTCTTCTGGTTGCAACCTTCCATCTTCAGGCCAAGATCTCCTGAAGGTTCCTAAAACCCAGTTTAAGACTCAAGGGGACCTGTCCTTTCAAGCCAGAGCCCCTAGATTGTGGCACGTCCTGCCTCTGTGTCTCCATGAGGCTGACTACTTTAGGAAGGCTGAGACACAATGCTTCTTTTTCACATGTAAATCGTTCAGTTGGGGTCTTTAAGTGTAACTGCAATGCTTTGGTCTGAATCCCTCCTTATCGTAAGTCCACAAGCCCCTCTTTCACCCCTTTTCAACTTGTTTTGAGGCTGTCTCTTTAAATGAGGAGCTTCACACCCGTCCATTTTTGAAAAGTGCTGTATACGGTAACTAAAATATTACTTGACTTTGTGCCCTCCACATGGTCAATGACCCCTAAGCATACTGATGAGTTAGTTATAAATGGCATCACATGTCCTTAAGTGTCCAGATTTGATTGTTTGTATTTTTAATAACAGGTTTAGTTTCCTTGTGTTGTTCTGCTGGCCTCTCAGCTCAGTCTTCTTCAGTTTAGATCAGTGTACAACATTGTTCAATAGCCCAATCTGTAATTACAGGTAAAGGTAGGAAGCCTAATAAAGAAACTGATAATTTAGTCAGCACTTTAAAAAGTTAAAGTAGTGAAATCCTTTTTAAATGCAGCACTTAGTATTGAGGAAACAATCAAGTGAGCTACCTGAGTGCACACATCACTGCTTGCTAACTTTCTGGAACAGCGATTCACTGAGGGAGAAGAAGGGACTTAAGCCCGCCTTACTTATTGCAGTAAACACCACAACTGTTGGAAAAATCCAAACAAAATCGTGTTGATGTTATTCCCCGAGGTAATTCCACGCTCACTGATGCATGGCCAAACACACCGTACTGAGACGGCACAGCAACTTATCTCTCTCTCTCTGTTTGCTGAATGGATTTTATTTTGCCTTTTTTCATGCACACAAAGCCACAAAGGTTTTGATGGTCCTGATAAGGAAGAAACAAGTCAAACTTATATCAGATATTTGAACAAATTTATGTGTATTTCCTGTAGCTTCTGAAATTGAATTTTCCAATGCATTTTATTTAAAGCAACCTATGTACCAAATGTTTTGCTTAATATTTAGCTAAATTTAATGTGTTTTTAAGTCTAGTTGACTGATGCTGATGGACACTGCAACATTTGTTGGTACCCAACCATGTCTATGCAATCAGACGTTATCTTTAGCGATTAACGTAATTTGTAAACCCCTTCTATATACTCCTGTTTTCTACATGAGGCTTTAGTTCCAGGTAAATCGGTCTCAAGTGGGTCTTAGTTGGATGGTTCACTCAGGGCGTCGGGTCTCCTGGGAACCGCCGGATAGTATGTCAGCTGCTACTTCCTCTTTCAGTCGGTAACAGGAACTGGCTGCTTTCCAGTCTGCTCCTGTGTGTGTGTCTGTGTGTGAGTGTGTGTGTGTGTGTGTGTTGTTAGGGGACTGGGCAACAAGCCCAGGTGCAGCTGAGCCCAGGTGTTCCTCTGTAAGGAACACAAACAGCACGTGCAAACATGAAGGGACAGACAGGCAAATGGAGAGGGATTGGTATCAGAGAGCACACCTGTTGATCACCTGCCCTATCCGCTCATGACACGCCGATTCAGGATGTAGCACTTATAAACACATACACAAACCTAACAGACGCCTTGGCACATTTTCTATGTAGTCAAGTTCTACATCACACTGTAGACGGTGTCAGTCAGCAATAGTACAATTTCCTTATAGTCTCAGAAGTCCTACTTTTGAGTTTTTGTAACATTTTTTCCGTCGCTCTCTGATCCCCCGCTAAGTTCTTCAGTCCCTGCATCATTAGGCAACACATCACAGATTAAGAGGGTGAAGGGAGGGTGGGATGTGCAGAAGAACCCACTAAGTCTGGCATTACTACACACCTCACAAAGCACAGGGGAGTTTCTAATCCACTGCACAGCATAATCCTGCTAATGCATTCATATCAGACATGCAGAAAACTGATGTGGGCTGGGAACTAGACGCTGGAAGCATTACTGTAGAGCTCAGCACTGACAACTTTGTTTTTGACATCGCAGTCCAGTTGGAGTTTAGACTGCAGGACAAAAGCTTGTACGCACAAAAACATAGTCAAACATGTAGTTTGACTTTGAGTGTGCATTTAGTTCATAATTGCTTCTTATCAGTGTACAAATAGACGGCTTTGTGAAGCTGCAGCTGTTGTTTTTGGATGAATTGGACGAGTCAAACAGAGGCAGCTCACCAACACATTGGTGTGTGTCGACACAGCTGGATTACAAGTTTATCATTAGTTAGATCCAGATCCATGTGTTGCACCCTCCCAGTCACAATTCATGTATACTCACATCAGCTCTGTGACTACCTTCAAAGGCATAACACTACTGGATCAATTCCTTGGTACTTTCACATACAATGCTGCTGAATAATTAAGGCAGATTAGGCTCAATTTGTCTCATCTCATCTTGTCAGTATGAATAAATCTTTAAAGTTATTGTAAAAATATAGCATTCTGCATTCGTCTTCCACATTTTGTACTCATTCATTTCTGTTATCTTTGCAAGATTGTTTTTATTTTTTATGCTTTTACTATCATTCGACATCCACGACCCCCTGCCAGTTGTGAAGAATTTAGAGATGGTGAGGAAAAAGGAAGATGGGCATTAAAAGTGCGACCACCAGTAGCACTTTCTGACATGCATCATCAGTTCGGTCTCCTCGCCATATTTGCCTAATGGAGGTAGAGCAGTGTGTGTTTGAAAGAGAGCTGGGTCTTTCCTGTCTTGGAAAGAAATTCTGTGCACGTGCAGGTGCATGTGTGCGAGAGATAGGAACTAAATGAGCTTGTGGAGGGGTCTGACTGCCCCCCTTCGTTTCTCACCGGTCCGTCAGAGAGACTGACCGCTTCACTGGAGCATGGCCGCAGGCACGGTGCTGAATGCTGAAAATACTCACTTACAGACACTTTACTCAGAAGAAAGGCTCAAGCAGAAGATCTCTATAAACTCCACCCACACCCATCAGCTACCACCAAAAATAAAGTGGCACTAAACCAGAGGAACACCATTCCGAAACTAAACTGAAACAAAACGTTTAATCTACAATTTTGTTCCCATAATACATAATGCAAATAGAAACTGCAATATCACCTTTTTTGTTTAGAGAAAAATCAAAATTGAAGCCAAGCCTAGCATATTCTAAATACATGCCGTCTGCTTCATCATTTATAATTATGATTCATGTCTCCGTAAACAGCAACGCACATATTAGCACGTTTCCCACCGCTGCAAGAGTGGGAAAGTGTGGCTCTGTACATGGCCCGTGTATATGTAAGATGGTGCAAATGCTAGTTGCAGGCAAAGTATAATTACTCTTGGTGACAAAGCTTACATGACTAATGAGCAGAGTTTGGGTGCTGGGCGTCTGGCTCATTTGTCACAGGTTGGTAGGTAAAACTTCAGCTCCAGCGGATTGCTGTTAAGGTAATGCTAATGGCTCCTACAGAGCTACTGCCTGATTAATTTCCTGTGCAAACACAAGTGAGCGAGCACTGTCAGTGGGAAGATAAATGTCACATGACCTGAAGTGATGTCACCCCCATGTCCCTCTGTTGTTGCAAATTTATGTACTGGAAAAAAGATACATTTAAGCATTTAAGTCTTCATTCTATTCTAAGGCTATATTGGTTCTCGAGGGCCGCTCTCCTGCATGTTTCACTTGTTTCTCTAATCCACCTGATCTGAATGAATTGGTGATTAACAGGCGTCTGCAGAACTTGAAGAGGTAATTCAATCACTGAATCAGCAGGGAGGACCAGGGATGTCCACCTATGGGCTAACGTGGTTTTGTTGAAAGTAGTCATCACACAACCTTGAAAGTTCTTCATATTTTATTATCACAGTATTGTCTTACATTCCAAAATAGAAAAGCTGACAATTCGTGCAACACAAAACTGAAAAGTAACAAAACCAACAAAATTTAGTAACAGAACAAACCATGATGCAATGATTAAAACTGTCATGCATCCCCATCTGAACCAATACATTAAGCTGCAAGATTCCTCCCATCATTCTGATGTCAAAGCTCTTGTAGTTGGTAATGGTGGCCTTTTTAGATAACAGGTGTCATGTTTGAAGGGCTATTAGAGCTGCCTGACTATTGTTCCACATGCGAGTGACTCAGGGTTGGAGGAGGGTCTGGATGTACCAGAGCGAGATAAAAGCTGTCGGGTGAGGGTACGGGTGCATGCTAATCATAATGGTTTCTTTGACATGTAGTCTTTCACAAGAGGTCGGGAGGTTATGGGAGAAAAAGAGGAGAAAAGGCAAAAAAAAAAAGCTGAAAGCTTGAAAATGTGTCTCACATTTCAGGAAGCATTTCTGCAACAGAATACAATCAGACACAGATTTAGGACTTATTTTCTTTTAAGAATGAGAAAGAAGCTAGGAATGAACAGAATCTCAAGGCCTCTTGTGTATTTGTTATTGCCCTCAAAGTACTTTGTAAAAAATGTCAATTAAAATTTCCAGATAACACATAACTGCATTGCTTTTATGTGTAGTAGAAAGAAGAAAAAAGCCTATTTTTTGTGACAAATTAAAGTTGAAACACTCAGGCTTAAACAGCTGATTGAAGGTCAGATGTTGCACCTTGCAGGACGGAGACGTTTCAAACTCATCTTCATGCAGACATCGTACATTCATTAAGATGACATCAGTCTGGACAAATTGGAAAAGTGTAAACATATTCCTTCAAAAAAAAAAATACATCAGCTCACCTTGAGTAAGTCATCATTCATCTCCATAATTTCAATCCAAATGTAAGAACCAGATCACATTTACATTGATTCTCCTAAACACGTCTGCCTCCATGCGTGTGCAGAAGCTGCACTGCATCATTCTGTATTCTGCACACATGTTCAATCAGCACCGGGGCTTCGTGGATTCTAATCTCACACTTTGTGATCCGGAGATATTTGCGAGGAGGTGGTTTGTGCACTGGAATGTGAGTAAAGTGTTTGTCTGAATGTGACAGGAGCTGCAGCAGCAGATTTGCATTTTTCTATTAATGGGGGGAAAGAAAAAAAATAATAAAAATGGGACGTGACCGTGCAGAATATGATTAACGGCGCCTACTGTAGTCTGCACCACAGCTTGGAACTCAGAATTCAGAATAGAGGTTTAAACTTTGATTTTTTTAACCTGAGGATAACATATAAAAGAAACGTCTTTAATCAATGTTTTAACTGATTAAAAAACACTTAAATGACTGAGATAGAACACATGATCTCCAAAGAACTTCTGTCACCATGTTGCATAAAAAGTGTAAAAGATAAAAGATGGCTAAATTGGCCAACCCCAAATCGAGAAAAAATATAATTTGCATATTTTTTGCAGCCGTTCAAGATTTTCACGAGGACACATTAGCCTTGTGCTTGTATGATCCCAGCTTGTCAGTATATCAGAATCTGTTTGGTCCACCCTCCAAACATTTCTTAATCCATGTCCGCATCAAGGTTGATCTCGGTACTCAGGTTCAGGTAGAAGAAGGCGTAAACACAGAGCACAAAGAACAGAATGGCTGCCACCACCAGGAATGCATCCTGAAAAAACAACAAAAAAAAGAAGATAATGTCTTAATACTTGAACAGATTCATGTGATTAAACAAATCAAACAGTTGTAAAGTGAGTCATCGGATACAGAAGACGTTACGCCTCCATCTCAGACTCTAAAGCAACTAAAATCAAACTTTTTATCGTAGTTGGACGCTGCATTTCATGGAAACAAAAGTAAAACTGAAAGGTTAGTTTCCTCTTTCCTCCAAGATGTTTTAAACTGAAAAATAGAAGGGGGAGGGGTTTGTTTTGGGGACAGCAAATCTGGTCAGTTGCATCCAGCTAAATGCTAAAAATTCATGTGATCTTAGTTAGAAGTTCCCTCTGTAAATATGGCCAACAGCTTTACTGAACATAACCCACATGAAGACAGTGTAACACTAATTGAGCTTGCTACTTTTATGGTGTTTTATATAGAAAAAAAATTCACATGTAGCACAAAAGTCTCCAAACAAGACCTGAGGAGAGGTACTAAGTGCTCAGAGATTTTTAGTCCTGACTTCACTTTCAGAAGGTAGCTAATGGTGTCTGATGCAACTAAACTCGAAAAACACTTTATTTGAATAAAAATAAAAGAGAATATTGGTTACAATAAGCAGGAAGAATGGGGAGAAAAACACAAAAACATTGTTGAAATTTGTATTCTGAATGTGCCTGATCACAGCAAACGATCTGTTTATATGTGAATAATTTATTCACACTCATTTATACTCATTTTCTGCATGATTGCCGACAAACCAAATTTTGTGTCTGACTTTCAGTCAACATTTACTTCAGTTTGTGATAAGTGTTTTTATGCACAATTCTCTAAAAAAATTTCATCTTTGGTGCAAGAACGTCAATTTCTTTCCTTTATTTTTGATGAAACTGACAGCTTCTCAAGTTAAAATACAGTGTATTTGTGCAGTTATAAAAGTATTTTGTTTTTATTTTGCTTAGTCATTTAGAAGATGGAGTTGATTTGATCGTCATCAAACAGCTGTGGTATAAATTAGGTTAAACATGTTTTTATCTAATCATATCTGCAGTCAAACGATTATTTTTGTTATCAGTTTGCTACATTTTAATCAAACCAGAATATAACCTTTAACTTCACGTTTTGACATTTTAATTTTCCAATCATCATTTCAAAAGCATTTTCTGTTTTTTACTCTTTTTTTTTTTCTCCTCCAGCAGAAAACAGAAGCGAAGGGCCGATGGAAGGCCACAACAGCAGAAACAGATGTGTTTTCAAACGGAGCCGTGTTTGTGTGGAAACGGTTTCGGACTCTTTAAAGTAAAACAAGCCAACTCGGTGGGAGTTCTGTTTCTGATGCATCCATCTGTGCTTTAATGACAAACACTCAGCTGCTTCTAGGGATTCTCTGCAGGAAACATCACATGTTGAAAAGAACGTAAGAGGAGGTGACAGCGATGATAAATACGGAATCCATCTTTTATAAATAGCAGAAAGGCTGTAGATAATAATTCCATTAAACCAAGATAAGGCGTACAGAAACGCTTTCTAAAAAAAATAGAAATATGTATTTTTTGAGGTTTGTAAAATTGGACTAATATACGAAGTAGAAAAAGGCATTCTAATTATGTTGTTAGCTCAAGATAATTCCTTTCCTCAGTTAATAAACTCAGTTTTAATGTAAAAATGATTTGCAGTAAAATTATAAAAAAAAAAATATTTATCGGAACAAGAGGTTCTTAATTATAAACCTTCAAATTTTTATGTTTTCTTGATGTAAAAAATAATAAAGTTTCTGGTTTATGCAGAAAATACTTCATTTCTGTTGAAGGACATTAATTATTTTTGAGTTTCCTGTTACAAACTAATGTGCCACCCGAAAACCCCCCCACAAATTTCACAATAACGACTTACAAACTGATTTATAAAACTCAGCTATAGTTTGGTTAAAGATGAGGTGAAGATTCCTATAAATGTTTTCACGACTCTTTGATTTCCCTGAGTTTAATTTGATCACACGTTTACAATTTCTGGCAGATCACTGTAAAGTTACCTACAATTGGTCAGGATGACCAGCTAACGCGGCCCCTCACATTAGTTGTTGATTTTACACGCCCCGTGTTTTTAATTTAGTCTGTGCTTTGTGGTAAGTTCATGAAATCAAAATTGTGTCCAGATGTTTTCTTCACCCCGTCGCGGCAGACTTCTGCCGTCCTCTGCAATATCTGCCAACATGTCACAGCGACGTTAGCATAACATTCCTCCCACAGCTCAGCAAAACAAGAGCTACGTCACACCATTTATTATTCTTCAACTTTACAGGAGTTGAACATATCAAGCTGTAACTTTAAACTTATTGCATTAATAGCACTTCAAAAACCTAAACCTACTATAATTGTTGTGGGAAGCAAATTATATTTATTTCTGCATCCAGTGCATCTTGAAATAAAAAAACAGAGTTTGAGGTGTTTTTAGTTTGTCTATATTTATATTTTTAGTCTGTTTCATGGGATGTGTATCATATTTGTGTGTTGTAATTTAGTGATAATTTGAGTCTTGGAAAAACTAATGAGTTTTAATTTCCTTTCTAAATGAAGGTCAAAACAAATCAAATAAACAGATGCAATATTTTCCAGTATCAAATTTTAAGGGCCGAACGTTCAAGGACCAATACATTAAACTCTACCTGCACTTTTCTCAGTTCGCAGTAAAACTTTCTTCAACAACAATGGAAAAAATGGCCTATTTTAAAAAGATTTTCTATTGGTTAATTGTCAAACAAATTGAGGCTTTCCAACAAAGTGGTATTCAAGTTGAAAATGGGAATTTGGAGCACTTGTTCATAATGTGGTGCTCACACGATTACAATCTTCATCAGCTGGAGTTTCATTAGGGGCACTCAGAGTATTGAACAATGCCAGTAATTCTTTATCAAGAGAACTCATTAGCTGCAAACTTTCTAATCAACACTAGAGAGCTTGGAGGGCTTTAAGAGAGTGCAGAGTGCAGTCTGATTGAAGGTTATGCAAAAAGAAATATTTGGTTTGAACTTAGGAATACAAGTTACAAGCATAAGGTGACTGAAATCGCTGCAGATATTAAGAGTTTAATCCTCCGGCTACAAATGTTTTCTGTATACAATTAGTGAATTAGAAGGAGGGGGTACACGAGTCGAGACTAAACAGACGGTATAAAATGAAAATTATAAAAATGTGACATTTTGACTTAATCATAAGTTCAATAACATTAAAACGAAACAAGCAGAATCCAACCCATCGGCAGAACAGCAAAGAGAAAAACGAGTGAAAATGAAAAAAGAAAAAAACAAGCAAGTGATAAGGATTAGCACAAATGAGGGGTGGTGGGGGGCTAATAATAATAATAATTCCTCTCCGACTCAGACGATGGGGGTTGGGGGGGGGGGACAATTAAAAGGCGTCAGCATCCGCGCAGCTATCCGTGCGCATGTTGTAGCGCCTAGTCATCAGCCGCGTTGGTCTTCATTAGCCTCGGCCCACATTTATCTCTACCCAGCAGCCTCCAAACAGCTTAGAGTCCTTGCTTAATTGGAAAACTTTTAAATTTCATGCACTCTAGTTTCATATATTAACCGCCAGGCTTCCAGCCGCTTGATTTACTTTTCTATTTCGCCTGGGCCTAAGAGAAACGGGAACCGCTATCGAATCACAAAGGCTTGATTGTTTTTCCGCTTGTTTTCTTGTGTTTTCTGGCAGCTTTGAAAATAAAACAAAGAGAGCTTTTTTTTTTCGTTGGTTTTGTCGACGGCGTTGCGAGGAAAAGGTTTTGTTTCAGACAAAAGACTTGTATTTCCCTGAATCTGATGGAACAAAAGGAGACGCAACACTGCAGTTCAGGTCCCCCCCCCCTCCCCACCCCCGCCCGCCTGCACTTCTTTATGAGAACAGCTGGTTACAGTAACTTGTCTATGAAAACAAGCTGGAGGGGTTTTGCTGCAAACACTCGAGCCGCAGAAAACACCTGCACTTGATTGAGATCATTGTTTTGGAGGAGAGTAGCCCACTGTGTTGACTCTCGCCTCGTCTTCGTGCACTTGTGTACGAGCGCGCACACACACACCCTCAGACGCAAACGTGCAGCCTCTCTCGCCCACATTTTGATGGAGACCTCTGGATGGGGGGGCCCCCCCGAGCACATCATCATCTTCATCACGTCGCTCTCGGCAGCTGCAACGAACTCGGCATGCTGGGAGCCCGGTCCCCGTCGCCCTGGCGACGAGCCACATCTCAGCAGACGTCCCCTCATCTGGTCTGATTTTCATCCTCCTCCTGGGTTTGTTTGTGCGAGTGTGTGCGGGCATGTGTACATCAGCCTGTATGCTCCTGTGTGTTTGTGGCTGAATGTGGACACACAGAAGCTGCAAGAGACTGACGCTGCTTTTAAACTGTGGTCATGATGCTCGTCTTATTTTCAGTCAAAACAAAAACACTCCAGACTTTTCTTTTAATGGTTTTTATCTGTAGGAGCTTTTTTCTGCTTTGTGAGAAAAAATTGATTTAGACATTTAACACAAATAATTTTAGAAAGTCATGAATGTTTAAAAAATAAACAATTTATACATAGTTTGATACATAAATGCCTGGTAAAAGTTATTTCAACTAAGCAGTATACATCCATCACAGTTTCCATGTGGTTTTGCACTATTCCTGCAGCTCCCACCTTTTGACATATTGGCATTTAAATTTTATTATTCAGCTGCATTTCAAAATGGAGTGAACTCAAATGAAAAAGATAAAAAAAAAAAATAGTAGCGTTCAAATTGGGGTAGGGTGGTGGCAGCTCTACTTTTATCCAGATTTTTTACCAAATTATCCTTCATGGTTTTGTTTGTTCTTTAATAAAGACGTTAATAACAATGAATTTGAATGATACATAATTTGCTTCTCAAAAATTAATTTCACAAAAAATACTTATTTTAAAACAGAGGTGCCCAAAGTGGGGCCAAATTTGGCCCGCCAAGCCATTACATTTGGCCCACCAGCAGTTGTCCTGATTACTAGATTGTAATCTCCTGTCTTATGTAGAAACACTATTTGTCTTTTCAACCATTGGTCCAACTATACGCACAAGGAGCTGTGGTCAGATAGTCTTAACTCATGGTTCTCACTT
>JAUBOC010000149.1:9108484-9121617 GCA_032275365.1 Anablepsoides cearensis | reverse complement strand
TTTGTTAACTTTTCACGGAGTGTTTGACTTCCTTATCATGTTTTACCTGTCCAGGTTATCACTGTTTTCCATAACAGTTATAATACCGTAAAAAAATTTCATACAGTCCCATGGCTACTCATTATTAGTACTTTAGTTTTTCTTACTCTGTCATGAAAGAAGTGTCTTACTGGGCTGGACTAAAATTGTGAGGTAATTTCAAGAACAAAAGGTGAATTTTTTTATGTATTCTCACTGAGCTCACGTGGTTGTTTGGCATTCGTTTTTGCACACACCAGCAAAGAAAATGATGCAATTTATGTCACGCAACTGCGACAATGAGAGCCAATTTGGGCAGTTTGGATGGAGCATGTAGAGGCTTAAATGATCAGTAAGCCATTTGGTCATATTTTGCACATCATTATTATTGTTAAAAGAGATGAAAGATGAGGGGGTGGAGCTACTTGTACTATCATATCTTTTGTTTATGCTTGAATTGCAGTCCAGCCAAAAGGTTTCATTTAAAAATAAAGAAAACATTTATACACACTGACTCGTGCTATGAGAACTCATAATCAAAACCTACCTACCATAATATTAGCTGATTCTATTTTTTTTTTTTGAGACAATGTGAAACCTGACAGAAAGAAAAATCTGTATGCAGGTGAGCACAAGGGGAGAACTGCGGGGTGAAAAGGAAAAAAAAGCATCTATCTGTATCCGAGAGGAACAAGAGCCATGGAAAAGTCTGGAGGAGCAGCTGGGGAATAGAAGAGAGAGACCGAATTAGCATGTTCAAGGAGCGTGGCTGGCTGCTGGTGCTGACTGATACCTTCTCTTGGGAGATCACTGCTGCCACCTGAATTTTACCTTACACTAAAGAACATTGTTTCCAGCTCCATTTCAAACACGGTTAGTGCCGGCAGAGAAGGAGGACATGTGTGCGGCTATTGTTCTCCACCGGTTGGAAACCAGAGTCAGCAAATTAAAGGAAGCAAGACAATGTAGGAAAAAGAAAAAAAATTGAGAGAAAATTGTTCATATGTTTACAGTTGGACACAGTAGGCTCACTGAGCTCTTGTATAATGCATGGCAACATCACAATATTATGTCTGAATTGAATAAAAACAATGCAGTCCACTTGTACTTTAAAATTTCCACAAATGTGTTATAATATACTGTGTATTTGCATCAGGTGGGTGCTGAATGAAAGAAAAACCTACATACAGTGTTGAGTGTTATGTTGGTAAAAGCTAAATAAACTTTAGCACTGTAACCCTTGATGATAAATCCTTAACATAAAGTGCCAGTGAAAAGATCAACAATTAATTACATTTTAAATAGCCAAACTCTGCTTGATTTATTTGGAAACTAATCAAATTAGTCTAATCTAATCTAATCTACCCATATAAAGTGATCAAGTCTTAAAGCACATTAAAGACAGATAACAATTCTAAGAGAACAATCCTAGGTCTTGACGCAATTATTTCTGCACCTGAAAACACTGCCAAAACAACTTCTAGCTTCCAATTTGAGAAAAATGTGCAGTGCAGAATAAATCAGAATCTTCCACATAATTCAGAAACATGAACAAAACTATTTCTTCTACATTAAGCTCAATATTTGTTGATTTGTTAAACATTAAACTACACATATCTAAAAACAACAAAGCTAATGTCACATTAACCTGAGTTCATTTTTTTCAAGGCTGAATAAAAAAATAAAAAAACACAACTCTTACTGGACCAACTATGATTCAACATACATTAAACAAATGAAATAAAACTGTCAAGTCTAAAAGACAAAAATCAGACATTAAGCAAAACTCCAAATGTCCTTGACGGCCTATTGTTGCACAAGTCTATTTTTATAGACTTTATTAGTCTCACCTCACTGAAGAGTTTGATATTCAGTACTAAATCAATTACATTTTCTGACATCTTAAGGATGAATCCACAAGTGCATTTCCCTGAATTCTTTCTCTGTCTGTAGGAATCAGGGATGGGCTAAAAGCTAAAAGATTATAAACTTACATTTTGTTTTAAGACTTTTGCATTTTCCCACTAACATAAGTTTGACTGTTCAACCACACACACATACAGAACCAAAACATGGACAAGTACCTGTTTAGTATTATTGCAGGAAGTACAGGAGGGACGTTTATCATATAAAATTAAAAAAAATTATAATTTTAAAATAATTTAAAAGTTATTAATTAAAGCTGTAGAGCAATGATAGAAAAATATCGTGGTAATAATGTTTGACTGTAATGCATTTTTTAAAAACACAAAGTGTTACATTTATGTCAGAAAATGTCAAAATAATGAAGATTCTGACATATTTGTTATCATTAATTAGGATCGGTGGATTGAATACAGCTCATTGTATTCTACAGAGGACGTCGATATTATTTTATTCTAAACTTAGTAAAATGTGCAGATTTCATAGATATAAAGCACAGTTGCGGTGTATGAATCTTCACAAAATGTAAAAACATTCTTAGCTTACTAGGCAGATGTATAAACAAACATACTTACTCAGTTGTTGTTTATCGAATAAAACCCGTGGCGTGAAGCTCAGAGGAAGTCCTTCTGCATTCCGGATAACGTGACTGCAGTTTCAGAGCAAAAAAGAAAGGAAATTTTGTTTATTTTAATGTACTTTGAGCCAAATTACTCTGAAATGCCAACACACCGATTCTTCCTCAAATGATTCCGGGTTTGGAAAACAGACAGCCGGTTCGTCCAATCAGCGACAGAGATCGCTAGAGTTGACCAATGGCGTGAAGCCGAGTGGGATGAGCCAAAAACACTAGAAGAGGAGCACGTGATCCTTTATTCTTGCATTTCAACACGGATCCTGGACCTTCTACACAGGATGCATTACTAAAAATTTATATTTATTTTATTTGCATTTCAAAACTCAGGAAGTTTTTTATTTGTCATATAATATAAGTAACTGTAACTTCTCATCTGTGATTTCTCCAAAAGGATCTAACAGTTGCATTTTTTTTTTTTAATTTTTATTTATAATTATTTTTTTAACCATTTCACTAATTAAGGATCAGTAGCTTACATGCAAAATATGCATCCATCTGTTTTATTTATTAACTTCTCCCTTCCGGGTTGCAGGAACCTGTTCCCCAGCCACTGTGCCAGAGGCAGGTTCCCTCTGGACTGGTCACAAGTCCATCACAGGACCATATACAAACCAAACAAACAACCATTCGTAATCTTTCTCACATTTAGGGGCGAGTTACCAATGAACTTAGCATTCATGTTTTTGATTTGTTGGGAGTTAACCCAACCCAGACAAATCCACGTCACCACAGGGTGAGCATGTAAACTTCATCTAAAAAACCCCACTACTCTTCTTGCTGCTTGAAAACATCTTAACATGTACATTTCTTACCAATCATCAGTACGTATATATGTGAGGTTTGAAGCAATGTGAATATTATCTTCAATGACAAATATGGAAATAGTAACATTTAAACTCTCACTACGGGTTTATAGCCAACTCATTACTTAGACGATTTCTGCAAAACCTCCATCTTTCTTAATATTAAACACACATTATATAATTGAATAGTCACAATCCTTTAAAATGTGAGCTGTAATGCATCTCCCAGATCGCTACATAAATGGCATCTATATTACAACTTACAGCAATTAAAGGGAACAATAGCCAAAGTCACGAAGGAAGAAAGAATCTCCTTCTGTAATGTTCATTAATCGTTTTTTTTTTTTTTTTTTTTTTTTTTTTACATTTTCCTCTTTGTTTACTGTGTTGAATTTTATTTCCCCTCTAATTGCATCCAGCCTCGCTGCTGCCTGGGGCTTTGTGCAGATTACGGGTAGGCTTACCACCGCTTGTAACTTATTGAAGTTTAAAATGATTTTCTGCTCTCCCATGGGCATGCCATTTGCATGCAGCACAGCAGTAACTAATAGATGTAATCTGTCTATAATGTGCCTGTATTATGATTTACTTTACATGAAGCTGCCATTTGCAGAAAGCACTTTAACACTGTCCTTTCAAGGAAAAATAAGGCAAGTAATGCCGGTCTGTGATGTTTTTTATCCACAGAAAAATAAAGCTTGAAAATAAAAAAGATGTGTGTTTATTGCTGAAATCACCTAAATTCCATGAACACTGATCACTGACTTCAACTGTTTTATTAATGCACATAAACAACAGCACATGCAAGCTCAAAGGCCGCTCTGACAGTTAAGTTAGACCTGTTAACAAATAGCCTCAATGAGAAGCCAGAAACTATTGTCTTAAAATGGCCATCAAAAGCAGCATGAGTGCAGTTAATGCGGAGCTCAAATGTTCTCTTGTTGTACTAAATGCGTGTGATTAATTTCTCCTGTTGAGTGAAACAAACCAACACGCTGTGCCTGTCACTCTGATAGATATGTAAAGCATTAGCATCAACTGCGACTGTGAATGAAAACCAGGCACGATGGATTTGCCTGTCGAATAGCTCAACTAAGGCCTCCGCACATCACTGAAATGTAAATGACATTGTAGCGTAGATTAGCTGATGTTTGCAAGGATGTGTAACTTCCACCACTGCTGCTCTTTACAGACTTTTACCACGAAGACGGTTAGCTTTATTTCTAAATCATTTTTTGTCCCTTTTTGGGTTTATTTGCACCAGGCTCCTCCATTCCTCAATCTCCTCCTCATCTGCAGTTTGACGGCCTTTAATTGCCAAACATTAAAAAGAATACTGCCGAAAGAAGAATCCCCCGGGGGCTACTGGCGGGATAAATAGCAGCCCTGCCGCCGCCAGTCGCCTCCTCCCACACGCAGCAATGAAGATATGTCAACATAATCTTGGGCAATTTGCAGTCATCATCAGTGGTACTGATTAACAGTGTGACTGTCCCATTCTTAAACAGCAGCATCTCCATTTTCACATTTCAGAGACCATTTCATTATACACAATAAACCCAAAGCATTCATGTTGACTATAATTCACCTGTTTAAGATGCAGTCGTTTGGAGGGTTTAAAGCCACACTTTATGATTATAGATAAATTATAGATTTATTGTTTCGTCACGCCACGTGAGATAAATTCATAAAATTTCAGTCTTAGGTCTGTGATTTACAGAATCAGTTATTAAGGTTTAAAATCCTAGTAAATTTTTACACATCAACATTTCATCTTCTTCATTTGCACTGTTCCAGTGTTTCCAGAGTGTTATTCAGTTTGTTGCTTAATATCTCAAGGGCAAATTGCTCAGGCTGATTTGGTCAAAAAGTGAAAATTTGGTCACATAGTTGGGATAGTATTTTTTTTTTACTTAAAAAATATGTTATGCTCAGGTGTGATTTGGTCTGATTGTAAAATATGATTCAGTATGAGGTGATACAATTAAATGTAATGTCCTCTTAAAGAAATTAGTTAAAGGAAAGGTGTTGTGTATTTTATGCAGTTCAATGCTATACCACAATTAAGTAACTTTGTTGTTCTTTGTAAAATCTGTATATAAATTTGACTTTGCATCATAATTTTTATTTAAACACCTTGAAATTGGCCTCTATCTCTTCAAAAACCTCCTACCGTTTCAGGCACTCCCGCTTCAGCATGTCTTCAGGGGAGGGGTGCTCTGCGGTGCAGGAGTTCGGCTGCAGACTGAGCTCCAGGGAGGAGCTTTGTGTAAATAGGCGGTGCTTTGTACCAGTAAGTGTTCAGGCAGCTCCACGTGGCTACAGGAGATTCAAGGATTTCCCAAACATACATGAATGAAAGCAACACTCTGGGTAACTTTTTGATGAGGGAACAACATGATGATATAAAGCTCAAAATAGTCGATATCCCTCCACCACCACCCGCTTTATGAAATAGAAAATGGCATTCGAGGAAAACGCATTTCATTTCAGAATCCTGTCATGTTATTGGTTTGAGGGAGACGACAAAATTCCTTCCCCTGTTTAATATTCTTATCTCGGTTTTTCCCGCAATGTCTGCAGTGTGGGGTGAATTCTCTCCCCTCTCTATCTCCCCGCCGCAGAGTTCCTTCTCACTGACAAAGAAACTGTATCAGCAGAGATACAGAGTGAAATGAATTTTGGGTTTATGAAACGCAAGAACTCATATAAGAAATAAAAAAAAGAAAGAAAGTCCCACAGACCCTGACAGATAAGTTATCGCACAATGGATTTGCTCCAGTCATTATCCTGTATCGGAGCTGAGTGACTCTGATGGCTGGGAGTTATCCTCTTGTGTGGGGATATCGCAGCAGACGCCCTTTGTTGTTTGCAGCACTTTGCACAAACTTTTGGAGAATATAATATTAAGTTCCAGGTCAAAAGAAAGAAAAATACACAAATGAATGAAATAAAAGTAATAATGTGGCCCAGGTATTCTGTGGTTACTTGTACCTCATAGAATGTCTTCTGGTCAAATCTTTTTTGTTTAACCCTTTAACCTGCAGGCCTAAAATACCATAAAATGCCTTAAGAAGTACACACAAACTAAATGAAGTACTGCTCTTGAACCTTTTAGAATAAATTCACAAGCTTGGTTTCTTTTTAAAGCTAAAAATCTGAATTTTTAACTTCAGCTGTCATGACGGTATAAAGAAAAACAAAACTTAAGGCGGAACACAAGCGTTCCGGTGCATGTTAACAGGTTAATAGTACTTCTAGTCACCATACTTGCTTGCATACAAGTCATCCCAACAGCAGAAGGTGGAGATGGAAATATTCAATAAAATATTTATCAATTCTATTTTTTTATCCAGATTGATACATTCTCTTTTTCTTTCCTTGTTCATCTGGTGTTGCTCAGAGATCTACTTTCTGAATCAATAATCAAAAATATACGATCACTTCAATGTAGCTCCGTATAATAAAATGCGTGACAAAATATTACAGTATTATATGACAAAATCTGAGAAAGTTTGGCTACAGCAGAAAGAAAACTGTGTTCTTTTATCAGCTGTTGACTGTCAAGTCATTTTTTACATAAAAGGATTGCATCGTGAACATCACTGATGTCAAACTTAACACTGGGTTTTATTCTTTAATACCTTATTCTGATTCCCACAGGAGTCCACAAAGTGGTTCACCAGGGTGCCACACGGGCTGTGATGAATGTTCCTGCCACAAGGGATGCAACTCACCTGCTGTTCACGTCGCTCTGCATCCACTTTGGTAAATGACAGCACCTGCCCTTTCCAGAACGCATCAGTTTTTCTCGACTCCAATCAGAAAGCAGCGTCCACTTCTTTCTCTCCTGAGCAGTGATTACCAAAGTTCCCAGCTGTGTAAGGTAACTCCCCACACTGAGTTTGAGTTCTGCTGTTTGTACAGGTGCTGCAGCTGGAACTCTAGGTAGACTAAAGCCTGAGTATTTCTTCTTACAGTTTACTTTGGCAAATTAAACCTGGGTCCTGCTGAGAACTATTTTTGAGGTTTGTCACTTTGACTCTGCAGTGATCCACTCCAGCACAGACACATAAACACTGGGTTTCCCCTCAGTTTTGTCCCAAAAAATGAACATAGACAAACATATAGGAAAGAGTTCATCTACATTTTGCTCTCGCACACAGTTGTCACCATAATCCTACGCTGCCTGGCCACCAAAATTTGCTACGCCCCACCTCTGCTTTACCTAGATGTCACGAGACAGCTGCAGAGTCCTGACATGTTAATTTCAGCCTTGAGTTGACCCCCAGCTAATTATCCTTCAACTCTGTAAACACTAGTAGCACCAGTTAACACCAATTAATGGCCACTAATCATTGCCAGATGCTGCTTCTTGGGTAATTTTATTTAACACTTGGGTTAACAGTTTCACACATGAATGTGGTTCTGGATGGTTTATTATACCTTTACAAAGACAATTACCTAAGAAGACGTGTGCTACCACTAGGTACTCTCAGCATTTTATTTTTACAGCATATTGTCAAAGGATTATAGAAAGTTTTGTGTTTATAGTTTATTTTCAGGTAACAAGAAAACTAGAAGACTTCTGCAACCGGACAGAAAAAATATATTGATTTATTTGCAACCTTGTCCAGATTTTTGTGCATTACTCTAGAGACAAAGATTGCGTTCACTTAAACACACACTATATATATATATATATATTCTTTTTTTTTATCAAACATCAGCATAAACAATGAAAAGCTCCATCCTCTCAGTCACTTCTGTCTGCTCCAACAATATTGGTATTTGCTGTTTCATTGTTTGCATTGATTAGTCAAGTGCGCGTCGTTCGTCGTCTTGCCTGCCAACTGTACTGTTGCCAAGGGAAAGCGGGAACAAGCCTCTGCCAGCATCAGCCTCCTCCAGCAACAGCTGTGCCACATATGCTGCTGATCAATATAAACAAACATGGCCTCCCCGCACCAGGGATAAGGATTGACAGGTATGATTCATCTTCTGTGCTGCTGGTGGGAGGTACAAGTAATAATAAGCAGAGATAGATCTTTTCCTGTTGCGGCGCAACCACTGAGACCAGTAGGGGTAGGTAGGAGAGATCATTCGTCCCCCGAGGTAACTGGCAGGGTTTCCCACATAACCCCTCGCAGTTATGTCGAGGATTAGAGCAGCGTGAATCCACCAGGGTTGCAATTTGTGGCATTCTGTGCACGAAAGATGAAGAGGAAACTGGCACAGCTCATTGGTGCCGTGCCAGTCGCACTGCAACTGAGACTATTCAACACTGAGAGTGGGAAAGATCACATTCAAATGATGTATGACGCTTTGTAAGCTACACAATTTCGGCATATAATCATCTCATTAAGAGAGCTGCGTTTGATGCATCTCACTCACAAACTAATGATGAAATTTCCACGCAAGCACCATTGGAGGATTTTTGATCATCACTATGGTCCTTTGTGACTGTATGATAGGAATTCTGTGCTCCACATGTACCATTGTCTCAGGGGCCCAGCTGAAAATATGGGCTGTGGAGGACAATGGCTTGATAGAGTGGCTATGACATCCCCTTGATGAAGAGTAATGGTTTGAAACAATATTTCCCCATGGAGCCGAATTGAAATCTTATATGGTTTCATCGCCAAGCAATTTTGAGATGTCAGATCAGTTTTGCTCCAGCCGGCGTTATATGAAGGAGGAATGGATAACGTGCAACACTGTGTTTGTCGCCTGGTGGAGAAAGTGGGGAAAATGGTAAACTAAGTCAATCATATTAATGTTAATGTTTGTTGGAAATTATCCAGCATGCTCTCAGTGTTTGGTTAAATGGTTATCATATAGAGAGTACCAACAGGTGAGTGGCTCTGCACTTAAACAGAGCGAGGCTGCAGCGTTGTGAAATTTAAACAGAGTTTCGATATTTTGAAGTGGTGTTCTTTGGAAAGATCATAAACACTTAATACCTATTGTAGACTTTCATACTGACCTGGTGAATAAACCAGCAGAACATCAGACCCAAAGAAGGCTGCTGTCATCTAAACAACAAACAACTAAAATTTTAAAGATCTATGCTTAACAAGTTAGATATTAACTATTCATAACCTTTCCACTGAACCCCACTTTTAACACTATGAATAATAGAACCTTCATTTGCACTTATGAGCTCTGCTTGTGTGTGTTTTCATGTTCCTATTCAGTGCACCTAATAGAATATATATGAATAAAAATTATTGCAAATAAAATAAAACAATATGGTTTAAAGTTGATATTTTCTAAAAAAAATAATCTTAATTTAGTACTAAGGGGGGGAATGCAGTTATCTCTCTCTGAGCAATAGCTTGTAAAATAATTCAAGATAAAATGTCTTTAATC
This sequence comes from Anablepsoides cearensis, assembly GCA_032275365.1. NCBI lineage: Eukaryota > Metazoa > Chordata > Actinopteri > Cyprinodontiformes > Rivulidae > Anablepsoides > Anablepsoides cearensis. Next base: position 9,111,864 of record JAUBOC010000149.1, on the reverse strand, counting down.
AGAGCTGCTGATATGAAGCAATTTAATAATCAGGTTAGATATTTAGATACCAGTTGATTGGTTGCATTTAAATCAAGCCCATTGTGTGGTGGAGTCATTAACACGGCCATGACTCTGCTGGAAGCCTGCACCCAGCAGCCTGTCAAAAGTCAATACTGACAGTTTCCTCTGACAACAGTTTTTATTTATTCGTACATAAAAATGTTGCAGTAACTGTGAAGAGAAGTATAAATACAGAATTTTAGAGAAATAATCTTTACAACAAAAGGAAACAAATACTCAGAAAAGTTGTCTTTAAAACAAGCTTCCAAACTGAACATTACTTTCTGCTGCCAAGGCCATGGCAACAAGCTTTTTCATATTTTGACTTCAGCTATATGTTTGAATTATATTTACCAGTAAGTTACTTTTTTATGTCAAATTATGCCTTTATATGCAGTCTACGTGAAGCAATGCCTGATGGATAAAAGACAGTTTAATTATATCAGACAATAACTGTTTGCATTATAAAAGCTTTAAATCTACACTGTCATTGGCATAATGAATGTAATTCAAAGTCTGTCTGATTACAGAAATTACATTTTTTTTAAACACAGATGATTTGTAGGTAGGATGATTTCTTTTATCATTTCCAGGATCTAAAAAATAAAGCGAAAAGAAAAGATGATGAAGATTTTTTGAACAGCAGCCACAGCTGCTCTCATCTCTTAGTGACATGATGAGCAGCTGCCCACACAGTTACCATTTAGTCCTGGACAGAATCGTTTTTTGTAAAAAAAAAAAAAAAAGGGAAAAGAAAAAAAGTTATAAAGGGGAAATTAAATATTCAAGTCAGTCCTCTCAGTTGCTCTGGTGTCTTTTAGTCCCAGCGTGATGTCATTCATTACTGCCCCGTCAGAGCTCTCACCACTCGAGGCTCCACAACTAATTGAGATGACATTTTCAAACACACACACACTTTCACGCACAGCCACACACTCAAATTCACGGAGCTCTACACACGTATTATTAGATGTTATATATCAAAAACTACTCTGGATTCACTCATTTGTTTTTCTTATAATTTGAATTATTGGCATTTATTCATTTTAGATGCCCTTTATTTCCCATACTGAGACAGAAATTTGAGGTTTTAAACACTGAATTATAAATATTTATACCTGAATTTAAGACACTTAGCCGTCTGACGTTACAGTAAATGGTTGCATTAAATAAACATTTTGAATATAAAACAAGTTGCTTTTACTGTTTGTTTGTTTAATGTCTTAGAAATTATTTTAAATATCCTAATTAAAATCATATATGTATTTAAATGTATTTAAATTTAAATTATGAAATCATGTTATGGTCGTAAAATATCACAAAATATCACTATTGCTTACTGCAAAAAAGAGAATTCAGTATTTGCCTGCAGAGAATCATTTTTAAAAGTAGATACAATTTGACATTTTAATTTTAGTTTATTTTTACAAGATAGTTTCAGACAAATGAGGCTCTAAAACACATAATGATAAACACAAAATAATGGGAAAAAAAACACTTTCAAAGTTGTTAAAGTCAACCTAAGTTAACAAAAAAAAGTCCAGATTTGTTTTTACAGCATGCTCAACTTGCAATTGTAGAACAGATTTAAGAAAAGCAGAAAGTTTGTAACAGAATTCTAAATATTGCAAAGTCTCAAAGTCCAAATCCTCCAGCCTGAGTCAAGTATTTATTGCACATCTGTAACAAATCTGAGCATAATCAAACTTATGTGAAACAGAAAGAAGAATATTGAGTGGAAGTTTTAAAAAGGCTGAAACAAAATTTCTCCTCAAATATGTCAGACAATGAGAATAATATGATAATTTTGAGATTAATTTTAACCAATTTTTTCCTTTCTGATTCTGTTTTAATGAAGTAAAATTAATCTATGCCAACCACTTTCCTTAAAAAACAGAAAAAAATACAAACCTTCAGCTGCAGTGACCTTTCCATCCTTAATTAGAATGAAAACCCAAACTTCAATAAATAAACGGTTCATAATTTGCACAGTAATACTGTTAATAATTTCTAGAGGGGGAATAAAATTGGGCACAACAAACATGATTTCTGATCATCTGACAACAACATCCTGGTGTCAAATCTGTTAGTTTGTTTAATTTTTTACTCAGCTACAAGCAGTTGGAAAACATTTTTATTGACTGAGGGTGTTAAATAGTGATTTGATTAAAACACAGACATGTAGGCACACATTCATGTTCACACACACACACACACACACACACACACACACACACACACACACACACACACTGTGTCCTCAAAACCTGGGAGACATCACACATGAAAGGTACTCGACATCAGAGGGAGTCAAATTGGCCTTGGCTGCGAGGATTTGGTCCAATCAACCTCCAACCGTATAATTAGTAATTAGATTGGGATTAGAGTCAACTCTGAGTGGTGGAGCATGGCCAATTCAAATCAGCATATGAAATGTGATTAAATTAATAAGAGAAAAAAATTGAAATATTAATGTCCTTTTCTTCCACTGGGTTTCTGTTTGATTGATTTGAACTTTGGTTAATTACGGCCTCACAGAGAGGGAAAGACTGACTTTTTATTATTTTTTATTTTGAAGTTTGCTTTACTGCATGTTGCAGAAATACTAAAATGCCAATTGTAAATGCAACATCTGAACAGATAAAACCATATAGTTTACTCTACTTATTTTTTTTCTTTTTCAATGCTGTATTTTGTTACGGCAGTCATGTTCTCTGTTAGTGTCAAAACCAGTAAGAATGATGTGTTTTAGCAAAACATGGGCACCCTGAACTTTGATATTTGCATTGTATTTTTATACACGTAAACTTTGTCACCAATTAGCAGTAGCATTCTTACAAAAGAAGACAAAAACACTCTTCACTTACGTTAGCATTATAATTGTGGCATACCCACTGCAGGAAGCTAAGGAAATAGTTTACCAATATGAGCCCTTGCTTTAAAAGTGAATCAAAGACTTGTGGGAGTTTTTATGGTTTACTCATTGATTTTTGCGACGTGTTTATCAGTTTGGCACAAAAAAAAGAAGACATGTTCGTATACTGTAGCTATGTTGCTCAGTGGGCCTGCTTGTCTTCCACTTTATTTGGTTTCCCTTGATGATGATGGAAAATATACAGTGCCGCATAGAATGTGACATTCACTTTTGTTGCCTTTACGGTACAACAAGTGCATAAGGCCCTTAAAGCATTGGATCCTAGAAAGCCCCCAGGACCAGACATGATAGAGCCCTACTTTTTAAAAAAGGCTGCTGATTTTGTAGCACAGCCTCTTACAATTCTTTTTAATCTTTCGATCCAAAATAAAGAGGTTCCTTTAGTCTGGAAGTCAGCTTTTGT
>JAUBOC010000149.1:9087203-9098839 GCA_032275365.1 Anablepsoides cearensis | reverse complement strand
AATAAAGATGTCTGACCTCTGGTGCATTGCTGCGTGCGGGGGTCATTATGTTACCGCTATGCGGTATCTAGTTTAATAACTATTTAAATACAACAGGAAAGTAATTTCCAAGAGAACAAAAGTGCTTCAAATGTCTCTGGTCTGATTATGAACAATCACTTACAACACAAAGCACTCTCTTTTACAGACTTTCATTTTTAGTCATATTCCGTTATTTTATCACTCAGAGCTTTTTTATCCATGGGCTTCGAACACTTAAAGGTTATTACAGAAATTCATTGTATGGGGGGAAAAAAATGAAAATGAAACATGGCCTGTAAAATGGGCTGCGACGTCTCAGCTGAGATTCCCACTCTGTCGAACGGTGCTCTTATTTCCCAGAGAGAAAGTGTTTGCCTCTGATCTCATCCATCTTGCTTATGCAAATGTCGCTCTTAATTTGGTTAGGGGGCAGAGTCATGGGGGAGATCAGAGAAAGTACAATCTTGTTTACCTTAATGGGCAATGTTTTCAGGCCGGTTAACCAATTCAAAGGCTCATTTAGTCAGATTACAAGCAGGACTAAAAAAACTAATCAAAACTTGATTTTAACCACTGTATATAGTGCTTTACATGTCTATAACCGGTCTCTTTATTTGGCACTAAAATGACCACAATTCTTTATTGATTGTGTGCATAAAAAGCAGCTGAATAAATAACTTGAAATAAACCGAGACACACAAATAAGACACTAACTCCCTGCGTAAAACAGTTTGAAGTATCCCTTTCTGTCAATGTGTCTTCTACGCCTTTAATCGCATGCAAAATAACATGTAAAGTAATGTGACCCCCCAATGTGGACGTAACCATTGAGATGTGAACAATTCCTCCACAGAAAGCAACAATAATGATCCGAAATTGCAGCGAGAACAAAGGGCCGGGGTATAATAATTACAGCTGCCACTGACCCTTCTGCGATGGCTGAGCGCAGTGAGAGGGCACCTGAGAATAATTGTTGTCAGCTGAATCCAGTCAGTTCGCCGTGAATGTCCACTCGCCGCAGTACACAGCGCTCCTTTTCTTCATATGCCTTCGAACCGCTGGGAGCTTTTTGTCAAAAACACAAGATTAATTGTTCTTTTTCTTTTTTCTTTGACTCTGCCATTTTCTCTTCAGGTCAGTTGTCAGTGGTTTCACATTAATACAGTGCAGCACATCGACATTCTTATTTAGGAAAAAAAAAAGTCACTCCTATGTTTCTCAGTCCTTTTGGTGCAAATTATTACATAGAGATTATTCTCTCTGCTTCATAATGATATGAGTTTCTGTATAACTAAAAAAACTACACAGAATAAATTAAACTAGCATTCCTTTAATAAATTCCTATTTCCTGTTGCCTAATGATCCGAAATCAGATTCTTCTCTACAGTCTGTGTTGTTAGTTTTTGTAACAATGCTCTGTTCACATGCAGACATTCTCTTTTTACATCCCTTCCTGTTTCTTCACATGCAAATATCTCAACACTGTTCATCTCAGTGACGTGAAATTTGTTTTGCAATATGTTATCATTGCTATCTTTCCAAAAATGCATTCATGTTTATTACAAAAAATTGATGTCACAGGCACTTTAAAATGCATCCACTGCTTCATGAGATAATTTGCTAACAGACAGACAAACACACAAAAGGCATGATTGTTCACATTTTTTTAAATAATCTATATAAAAGTTTTTAAAATCCCTTTCAAGAAAAAACATTTGTCCTGCCGCTATATTTTTTTTAATAGATAGTAGATAATTTGTTTGTTATAGTCTTAATAAGAAGATTATTCTTCCTAATAAATCTCAATTTTACCAGGAATAAATCCCATTGAGATTAAAAATGTATTTTTAAGGGAATCCTTGCCAAGATAGGCAGCAGTAAACACAGTTACATTTTCAACTACAAAAAGGAAACAGGAATCATGGCAATATGAGATTTTATAACAAATCTAAACATCTAAATATCTAAAGTGACACAAGATTACAAAGTAATTCATATTGCTTTATAAGGACTTTTTGTAATATTTACCAAAAAATAAAAAGTGCAGCATCTAAAACTGAGAGTGAAATTGAAAGTTTCGGTCTAAATATAAATGTCAATTGTCAATTATTACCTTGCCAATGCCTCTGTGAGCGTGACCTTTAACCTTTATCACCAGCAGCAGCACCGAGCTCGCTGGTCTCCTCTCTGCAGCCATTTCCTCCGTCAGTAGAGCCCGAGAGTCCAGTCACACCAACACGCTCCACTGCGCCCTGTGAACGGATGACACGTTAGTGTGAAAGGCAGCCTGAGGGTTGCAGTGTGTGTGTGTGTGTAAGGGCAGGTAAGTGGACATCCAGGTTGTTGGCTTGTAGCAGTGCCAGCACATCATTACCTGTGCACTTTGATGGGTGTGACATTCACCTCACACACCACTGCGGCCATTCAGTCAGCCAGTCACACACACACACACACACACACACACACACACACACACACACACACACACACACACACACACACCTACGGTGTAATGTTCAATCAGCTATACAAGAGAAAAAACTGTCACCTTGTCTGACGTTTTTCCTTTCTTTCACAAAGACTCACATGCTCTCACACATAACCACAAACAATTGCCAATTTTATTTCACTGCTGCTGGGAATTTCAGCTGAAAAATAAAAAGAAGACGTGTCTTTATTTAACAAAACTGGGTGCATAAAATTTATAAAAGGCAGGAAATGCAGGAACTTCTGTTAATTTATGCACATGAAATGAGCATGCTATGCAGAGTCAGCACAAAAGACCAACTTTAATCCAAGCATGACCACTCGGCTCATTTTAATTTGGTACCAAAAACCATGAACCGTTGTTTTGGTCCATAAGTCAATCTTATGGACCAAAATTAATTTCTACCAAAGTGTTGGAAAGGCCAAAGTGTAGAGAAGGAAAGGAACTGCTGATCTGAAGCACGGTGCAGGTAATGTCATGGCTGCTTCTGGAACAGACTCATTAATATTTATTGATGATGTAACTGATGATGGTAGCTGCAGAATGAATTTTGAAGTGTACAAAAACATTTTGTCTGCCAAATTACAGAGAAATGCATCCAAACTAATTGGAAGGAATTTTATCATGCTGCAGGAAAATGACCCGAAGCACACTGCTACCAAAACAAAGGACTTCATCAGGGGAAAGAAGCTAAAGGTTTTAGATTGGCCAAGTCAAACACCTGACTGAAGAGGAGACTGAAGGAAGAACCCCCCGAAACAAACAAGAACTGAAAGAAGCTGTGGTGAAAGCCAGGAACAGCATCACAAATGAAGAATGCAATAGTTTGGTAATGTTGATGGGTCGCAGGCTTGAGGCAGTCATTGCAGGCAAGGGTTTTGCTACCAAAGAATAAATGTTATTTACTTTACGATATTTTGTTCCAATACCTTTACTTACCTAAAAATCCTGTGGTGTAATACAAACGGTGATATATCCTAAGTTATTTAACACATATACATGCTAATATCAGGAAATTAAAGCTTGTTTCATGCTCATCTTTTGATCTTGAACTCAGATGTCTTTAGTGAACAATGAAAACAAGAGAATTTGACTTGCTGTTCCAATTTGACTGAAGTTCTCATATCAAAGTTATATTTTTCACATAAAGCAAACAAACAAAAAAATGTGTCAAAGCCTGCTGTTTTTAAAATAAAAATGTAAATACCTTCAGAGATCAGGAGCTTAAATGGATTGTTCAGATCTTTGAAAGTGGGATTATGTAAAAAGATTATAAACAAGTGTTATCCTAGCTATTGTAGATGGATATTTTATGACTGGAAATTGGAGAAATTAGGTTTAATTTTGACAATATTGATGAGTTAATAATTAGTCCAAGCAGATTGTTATGTAAAATCTAATTTTATCTCAGGGATATTATAAAAATTTACAAAAACCTTATTAAAAACCACTTGCATTGGGGTTAATTTTGACAGCAACAATTAATAACATTTCTTTAATATTTCTAACTTGTCTTATTTCCTGAAAAACTTTCTCCATCAGTCAATCTGCTATAATTGACAATGAAATTTGACTAAAGCAAAGTTTTTCTGAGAAATAAACGACCTAATAAACAAGACATTACGAACAAATCCATATTTGCTTTCACACAATTTCACACACATTTGCCATCTTTGAGCTTTCACTGTTCAACTCTCCATTAACTGGTGCTTTGTGTTGTTCTGCTCCTTGCAGCTTCGCAGCGTCTCTGTGTGAGCACTGGAGCCATCTGTTGGGGTAAACGTGTTGTCAGAAGCAGTGAAAGTGAAATGGCAGGGAAGAGACGCTCGCCCCGAGGCGCTTCCTCTGTCATCCATCCTTGAATCCTGCTGTGCAGACCATGAACATTAACTTCCCAAAGCACTCTGGGTAATCACGTTCTGCCTCGCACTAGCCAAAACAAAGATTGCAGGGGATTTGCTGATGCCGCGCCTGGCACGGCGAGCGACGGCTGACGGCGAACGAACACTTCATTCACAAACGCTTCACATAATCAGCGAGCGTTGGAAACAAAACGCAGATAAGTGACTTCATTTGAAGAGAGATCAGCGTGAAAGATCTTTTGTTAATGCTCATGCTAACGAATGCTTTCACTGAAACCATGCTAATCTTTTGTATGTATTTACATCCCTGCAGGCCGTGTTTGGCATCCAGTAATCTATTTGTGGCAAAAATGTGTGGACTCCTTAGTTCATTTGAGTTTTCCTCCTTTTTTTAATTGTCTCTCTTTTTGCATCTTAAGACTCGCATCCCAAAAACATCTGCCACAACACCACAACAGACAGGTTGATAAATGAAGAAGCAGACAAGCAGCTGTTGAGGAGATAAACAGGTAGAAGGAAGCAAACGTGCGCGCACGTCCATCACGTCTAAACAACATCTCCAGCAATAGATTTCCTTCCAAAACTCCATCTGGAACGCGAGACACATAGAGTCATGTGCCGACCGGTGAGGTGACTATAATTTGTTTGCCTGCATGACTGTAATGTTCAGCTTCTCTCCAGGTTAAACCACAATTACTTCCTAGCAAACACGGTGGTACTAAATGGACCACAGCGCCCGGTCTTACCATCTGTTGCTTGCTTGCAGCAGGATGTGAGGATGACTGGAAAAATGGCTTCCAAACTAAATGTTCCACAGACGACACTTTTACGCCCTCGTTTAATGTATGTATGGATTCATGTGTCAGCAAACACAAACGCCATGTTAACAAACGGGATCGCAAAGTACAGTATATGCATGCGGCAAACAAAGGCACACATACAAACACACGCAAAGATGCAAAGCGAAGCTTCAACAGGATTCAGTGTCTAAAGTCTGCAATCTGGAGCAGCTCAGAGCTTTTTTCAGTGATAAGTCTCGATACATATGGAATGTGTTTTTTCCCAAACTCAGCTGGAGGCCCAATCACCTAAATGTGTTTTTTCTGCTTTTGCAAAACTTCCAACAGAAAAAAATGACTTTTAAGGAAAGATTTGGCACAGCCTTAAAAGTCAAACAGCATCCTACCAGGCAGGAAATCTACGTTGATCGATTCTCTAAAATTGTTTCAAGATTTACATTTTTTTTAATGTGCTTAAAGATGACACTTAAATATAACTTATTACTTTTAACATTTTTTTACCATGCTATGAAGCACAAATGGGCTGTTGTTCAGTTTCGTTTGACATTTGGCTGTAAAAGAAAGACAGCAATCAGCTCTTCCAACCCTTTGTGTCTAAAGTCTGGCTAGAAGCGACCCTCCTTATCCACAATTACACCTTCCTTTGGTGCTCATGAAGAAATTAAATTATTGAAGAAATTAAAAATATATAATATGCAAAACCATGCCCAAGCTGATTAGCAGCAAGCTGCCTCACAATGAATGAGGAATAAAATTATTGTATGCATGTGGATATTTTTTATGACATATGAGGACCATTTTAAGACTAAACACCTACATTTGGGGATAATGGTACATATGGGGAACTAAGCCGAGTCCCTGTTTGGTTTAAAAGCCATCGGTGGGATGACCAAGGTGTGAATTGAGTTTTGGTTAGGTTTAGGGTCAGATATGTACCTGTGAGGTTAGTTTTAGGGTAGGGGGTCAGGGTTAGGCTGTAAAAATTATTAAAAGTCAATGAAATGTCTCAATATGTATAGGTTGACACAGCTGTATGTAGGTGTGTGTGTATGTGTGTGTGTGCGTGTTCAGAGGCTTGAACACATTCATTCTTTATTGATGCCTCCTTTGGCTTTGTGAATACTCATCTTTGTATTTTCTTTTTTTCTCTCTCTCTCACTTTAAAATCTACATGCGAAACATTTTGCACAACTAGAGAAAATGTAGATTTGATTTAAATGTGAGTCTTGAAGCTTTAAGAGATGCTTATGATTTCTTTAAATCACGTTTTCATCTGGTGCAGCTCTGTAAGAGATGAGCCTGGTGGCTTTCATGTACAGGAGGTTTTTCAGCTCAGTTTAGCAGCAGTGTGTCAATGGTTGGACCCTTTCCAGATGCAAATCACAACGTAATGATGTTGGCCTATTAATACATCAGAAACACTCATGTCTGCTGTAATTTATTAAATATGATTACACGTCTTGGCAGCAGTTCCTGCCGTGCTAACCAACCCTGGAATGAAACTTCTCACATTTACAATCAATTAAGTCATCAATTTGATTGTGTTTTTGTTTGTTGTAGTTCTGTAAACAAAAGCCTTTGCTAATTTATATTAAGTGCCAAAATGGCCACAGTTTCAGATTATGTTCGTTTTGTGAGGTAGCATATTTGTTTTATACCAATTATTAAAACATGACCTGTGTGAATTTCTAGTTAAGATCACTTCAGTGAAATTTGAGTTTTATTGATAGTGTACAAAGATTAAAATGTCAAAAAATAAATAAATAAAAAACATTATCCAGAGCCCCACACCCCCAGTACCAGAGGCAAAGCTGCATTTTTAACTTTTGTTAACTTATTTAAACATAACAGGTATTCACTGAAAAGTCAGAACCTTAGCTAAAAGCTCATAGAAAATACTTCTAAATCCACTAAATACAATTAAAATCACAAGCAGTGGATCCAAAAAGTAAAAAAAATTGTATAAAATGGTGTCAACGCAAATGTGTAAAGAATACTTTTTGATTTGTTTTTCTTAGACGGTTTTTAAACTTGATTTTGAGTAAGCTTCAGTTGGAGTCAAATATAATAATTTCTCATTGTTTTATATGAACAGGGTGAAAAAGAAATGTGTCTATAATTAAAATTACATTCAAAAACAAGTCTTTTCAGGCATGTAAAAAAAAAATACTAATTAATTTATTTAAAGCCCAAAAAATCTTTTGGGACTGAAGAGGTTTATTTTCAACCACTTATTTAAGGTCCAGGAAAGGAGCACAAAGACACTTTTTAGGTCATCCTGAGTGATTCCAAGGAGTTCCCAGACCAGAAAGGGAAGTTACTCCACCATGTTCTGAAGTCTCCTTGCAGCAATTCCTATGAAAACCTCCAAATTGAACCATTTATGGAGAATATTACTCAAAACTAACTCACCTGATTGTTTTGATGCAGAGGAACTCTGGCTGTACTCAAGCTTCCCTTAGATGTTGGTGCTCCGTACCCTATTTCTACACTGAGACTGACCAACCTCCGAAGGAAGCTCATTTCAGCTGCTTAGAATCTTGTTCTTTTAATTATGATTCATATTTTATAACCATATAAGCGAGGGTTGGAACTTGAACCAGTAGGAGCTTTGCTTTTTGTCTCACCTTCAAAACGCGTCATCAGCACGTCATCGGCAAAAAGCAAAGATGAGACTGTAAGATTACTAAACCAGATGCTCTCCTCTCCACAACTTGTAATCTAAAGATAGGGAGCAGTCCTGCTGGAGTCTAACCCACACAAGCTCCACTTTAGGCCAAGACTGCAGACATGGTTCTTACTCTGATTATACACAGACCAGACAGCCCATAAAAGTAGGGTATCTGGTTCATATAACATGTCATTAGCCCTCCTGCTGCCCTGGGGTTTAAAATGACCCACGAGGCCAAAGTTTTAAGTCTCATGGGTCATTTTGACCCAAGGGCAGCAGGAGGGTTAAATTTGGTAGAGCTTTTTTTTTCATGTTCAAATGTTTTGGTGTGATGTTGCAAAGCTGCCACTGATTAATGTTAGTGCCACTTATAACAAAGAAAGCCTTGTAGCCAAGGCCTGATCCGACATGTACTAACACCCCCACTATACACAGCACCCCCCACTCCAAACTCCTGTTGGCCCGCTGCAAATCAGAGCCTAGAAAGACAGCGGACAGTGGAAACACTGGACCTCATCTCACCTCTCTAAGAGCTCTGTGACCCTGTGGCTCCCAGCTGCATTCACAGTGCCTGACACCAAGTTCAAAGTCATTTCTTCGCAATGCGTGAGTGGGGGGAAGTTGGGGAAAGACTAAATTAGGGGGTTTGTTCAGAAAGCTGTGTGGCTTTTTTTCTGTGTTCTTTTGTGCGCGATGTGTCTGCGCTCGCAAACGCCTGTTTTGAAATACATATGAGTCCATACTGTATGTGTGTCTTTGTGTGTTATGACAGCCCCCGCTTAACTGAGCTGAACATCTGTCACAACAGCCTGCTCTCGGGTCAATCTACTCCACGATTGACTTTACCAGAAAGAAAATAAAAACATTCCCGGCTTTTTTTTTTTTTCTGCAGCTTTATGGCAGAAGAAGGACATTTTTGCAGATGTGGCGCAGAGAAACTCGTAAATTGCCATGTGTCTACGAAAATGTTTAATTTGAAGAGTATTTTGTGAGCGATTTCACCGAAAAAGCAATAATTAGAGTCACAAAAATAAGTAATTTTAAGGGACACAAAGGGGCCGTGGAAGCTGTCTTTTACAAGCAACTGTAAATAAAAAAGCACCTTTTAAAGCCGTCTGGTCAGCAAAACAATGCGTGTCATAAGAGGACACAGAGAGACGTGAGGGTGAACAAATGTAGGTTGATGCACCTCAGAGGACTCATGCTAACCCCATTCTCTCCTCACCATTTATTTCAGCACAAAGGCATTTTCTTCTGTCTACAAGACCCATTTAACACATGAGTGGCAGCGAGCTCGCGGGAGAGGCGAGGGTTCATAAAACTGATGTACCTCAACATCAGCTGACCTCTGTCAGGCGGTTCTGCCTGCCGACGCTTCGCCCTGATAAATGCGGCACGGTTTCCACTCCAGCTGATTTCAGGGATTATTCTTTTATCCAACATCCTCGCTAATGCAATTCAGTTTTAAAAATGCGTTGCGCTGCGAAGCCACTTTGTGTATTCAAGATCTGTAGGACTTTTTTTTTTCCTCTCAGGAAGGGGGTAATTGAAGATGTATTTGAGAAGAACGAGTCAGGAGAATTAGTATTGGAGTGTTTTCCAAGTGGATGGATTTCACACAAAGAAAACTGCACTTTAAAAGCACCGGAAGTTTTCTTTTTTTAAAGAATGATGGGGTTAAATAATACTTGTCAGTATCGCACGCAGAAACTGAAGATGTATTATTAACGCTGAACAAGATGGAACTCTGAGTTGCTTAGTCAGACCTCACACATTTTTGACAATTCTAACAAAATTGCTTTCCTACTAAAGTTAAAAAAAAAATAATTCTCATGTAGCGCACCATTGTGTAAAAATATTTAATTTTGGTTTGTCTTGCGCAACCTTGCCTTAAAATGCATTTGTTTTTTCTACATTTTGTAAATCTTTTTGTTTCTGAGCAACATTAATTGCATTGAAGACACCTTGAGTTGCATCTTTTTTGCTTTCGGCTCATTAAGTTCGAACTTAGGCGCAAACTCGTGCAAAAACCTTGACTGGACTCACAATTTATTAGACACTTTAATGAACTGAAACAAAATCGAGGCAGTGAAGCAAAGAAGAGCTATCAACTATTGGCTTCCTTGGCGGTTTTTCAAAGCCTGCAATAAAGCCTGGGACCTTCCGTGTCATTGCCATGAAACTAAGGCTTTAATTTGTCATTGTGCGCCGTGCCAGGAAAACATGCCAGCAAAGAAAATAAATAAGACACAAATGAGTTCCTCTAAAAAGAGCCGCAGCGTATAAAAGTGAGCAGAAGTAATTGACAAAATGTTCTTTAATAGGCTTTTCATCGTGGCTGTCTGAAATGGTGGCTACATTTCTGCTAGCACATTAATTAGTCAAACTTTTCTCTTTCTTTTGCCATCTCTCAGCTCTGAAAAGGCTCGATGAAATTGCCACCGCCCGGCACACAAAGAGAAAAGCCTTTTATTCCGCTTGCCTTTCACGCGGGCTGTCGACAAAACAAGTTTTCCGCGAGCTATTTAGGACCTGAGACGAAGGAAGATTCGGGCAAAAATCTGTGTGAAATGGCTTGAATTAAGTGTTTCAGTATTTGCATTGAAAAGTCATTTTTCTTGTGTGTTAAATTGTGTATAGAAACATTTTTAATGCAGAAGAAAAACACTGATGCATGAAAAAAAATTATATTATAAAGTGTTTCAAATTAAGATTGTGTAGCTTAAATCAGGTATACAAACAAAAAATAACCATATCTGCACAGACAATATAAGGAGTGATGAATTGTCCTCATGTAGCACCAGATCTTTTCTTCTCGTCTGGTTATATTAAAAACAAGCTGCATGTGTATCATAGACCTTACACTCCTGTGCCGCCATACGGCTTGCAACTTAAAAACACCAATGAACGCTGATGGCATTAGGCTGTACAAGGGCCAAAGACCCAGCTGGTCGCCAGTTCCCAGTGGCCGACCCAACCCCAGGGCTGGCATGAAAGGCCCTCTCAGACCTCTGGGGAGTGCTTAGTGTCTTGTCGACTATTGTGGCCCTAATGGTCCCCCGCAGTCACACTCAGCATTCATGGCTGGCCATTATGCTGGTGGCGAAACCAATCACTTTGTCACGCCTGTTGAAGTTAAGAGGGGACGTAGCCTCTTGTTGAAACTGAAACAGCAGTATAGAGCTCCGGGCTCAGGCTTGGACACAGGGGCTCTCTGCTTTGGACCGGACTACGTCCATTACCCCCTCGTCTCATTTCTGACCCCCGCCCCCCCTTTATGTGTTTTCTGGCTGTCTGGTCAGCTGCAGGACCATATGGGGCTGACAGCACCCTCCAGCCCTACCAGAAGTTGCCACCTGTCCACTTTCCTGCAAATTGAGGGGTTGGACAAAGACACAGCTGATATTCGTAACACTAAAAGGCAATAAAAAGACTCAGCTGTTTTAACTCAGAAGTGGGACTGAGATTGACGTCTCACCAGGCTTAATGACATCACAATAATAATATGATTGTCTGCATTATAAACACAATATTATGACTGTGAAACTATGGGGCAAGCATGAAACCCTCTCTTTATCTGATTGGTTATGGGGTTTGTGCACACCCGGATCACAGGCTCCTCATGGAAACTCTTGAGTCTGAGAAGAACAAATCAAGATCCCTTTTTTTTTTTTTTTTTTTTTTAACTTCATTATAAAAATAATAACTTTATATTATAATAATAGATTCTTAATTTCTTCATCATCAGTGAATTTTTTTTTTTTTTTTTTTATAAAGAGAGAAGAGAAAAGAAG